>QNTS01005593.1:14058-53878 GCA_003317085.1 Hucho hucho
TTCTAGTTGTTCTTGGGTTCTAGTTCCAGGTGTTCTGTAGGTGGGTTCTAGGTGTTTTGGGGTTCTAGTTCCAGGTGTTCTGTAGATGGGTTCTAGCTGTTCTTGGTTCTAGTTCCAGGTGTTCTCCAGGTGAGTTCTAGCTGTTCTTGGGTTCTAGTTCCAGGTGTTCTCCAGGTGGGTTCTACTGTAGGTGTCAACATAGGGTTCTGTAGTTCAGTATTCGTCCTCCACCGCTCTGATGGATGGGATGAGGTTGTTGGTGGATTTGTAAGGGTTCTGGTTAACCTGGTGGTTGACCTGGTGGTTGACTGTGTGACTACAGTGTGAGTTCCTGGGGTAGGCCGCGTTCTCAGGCTCATCTGTAAACCATGTCTTTTCTGAGAAACAATGGGCGGGAAATCAAACAGTTAGTGGTTTGTGGATGTTACTGGTTCCACTCCAAATGGCCCCCTGCTCCTTATGCAGTGCACTTCTTTTGACCAGTGCCCATAATGGTCTGGTCAACGGTAGTGCACTATATAATAAGGTGGCATTTGGGACGTAATCACTAGTTATATCATCAGCATTCCAAATAAGTATGATTTACTCTGAATAGGACCCATTGCCTAACGTCAGCTAGTGAACAATGCAAGCTCTTTTAATAAAGTAGTTTGCCATGCTGTTGTATTGGTCAGTGGTCATGCAATGCAAATATCTTATATTGTACCGTCATAGAACAAAAGGAGAAACAATCAGTGCATACAACTCTGGGTAATCTGGGGAAGTTTGAAATGGACCCATAATCGATCAATACAGTTTATTCATTCTAATATTCTATTGTTTTATTATACGAGGGGATTCACTCTTTGGCTTGATGTAACCTGCCTTGTGAGGATCCAATTACAAATACAAGGCAAGTTGACAATTGATTTGGTATCCACACTGTATATAATAAATTATTCAATGACTTATTCAACGACATTGTCCTAACAAGTGTATTTTCCCAGAAACATATGGTGGTTGGTGTAGAAAGATATATAATGGCTGAAATAATTTACTCTAGTTTGTTTGCAGTATCATTTGTCTGAAAACAGATCAAAGTAGCATCAAACCATTTGGTGTGGTTGTATAAAAGAATCCATCCTGTAGTATTCAAGAGGGACTGATGATGAGCTTATAGTCATGCAGGTCTGGGATACTGTTGCGTGTGGCAGCTATATCAGAAACACCAGAGGTTTCTTTGCTTCCCAAATATACACAAGGGCATTTTCTACTTGCATATTCATTCATTGCATCCATGGGCTGGGCTGGGCTGGCCTAGAACCATTCATGTTACAACCATATGTCTAATAACACTGGCTGGCTGGGATAGTAGACTGGACTGGGTACATTCAGGTCCAAAATCTGCACCATGCGATATTTAAAAATGTTCTACTTGCCTGGTCTGGAAAAGTACTAGCATCGGGCAAGCAAGCTAGCTTAACTCACATCCCATCAAAAAGTTGCTCATGTTCTGAATACACCAAAGTGTACATGGTAACATGGTTTCAACATATTTTGTGGCTTAAAATTGTATAAAATGATGTTACAGCATGTGCACTACATGTGTATACACATGCAAATCAACTACAGAATGTCCACGCTTGTTTCCAAAGCATTCTGAGAGTTGTCCATGCTACGCATAAGACTTCTTTTTGATTTCGCTGTAAATGTATGAAAAGCATGCATAGTTCCATACCAAATCGATCTAATATTAGCATTCTCTTTTAAAATACTGAAATAAGCGGGATTAAAAGAAATACAGGATAAATTAAAAAAACAAGCTTGGAAGTCTATGTATAGTCTCACCTACAATACTAACCACAGTAGTAGTCACTCAGCAACCTCAGTAACTGTTCAAGATATCCTGTAAACCCATACTTCAACTTTAGTATTCGCAAGGAGACAACACACAAATAATTATTATTAATAGTTCCTTGTTTAGAGATGACATGTATTTTAATGTGTTATTCTGCATTATATTCTGCTATCTGTCATTTGACTTCTATGTTATAGAGCAATCAGAGAGAAGAAACCAGATTATTTGAAATTATAAGAAATGCAGGGCTTCACAACGGGCAGTTCACTACTGGACAAATACAAACACAGACACATTCTCTACGTCCCAAATGGCATTCCCATTCCCTTTGTTGTGCACTACTTTTGACCAGATCACATAGGGCTCTGGTCTAAAGTAGTGCACTAAATAGGAAATAGGGATGCCATTTGGGACGAAGACATCTTTAGAGGATCACATACTTTTGTTTATCCCGTGAATCCCTGCTCTTGGCGCGGTTGGCGCGGTTGGTGGCGGGGATAGAATGGACGGAGGAGCTCTTTTTGCTGGAGGAATGGGAGGAGTGGGAGCTATGGGTGAGGCTGGCCTGGGACTGACCCGCGTTGTGGTCAAACTGCATCAGGCAGAAGATCAGGTCTGATGGCACAAGCTCAAAACCATACGGTGGGTTGGTTATTACATATCTGGAGAGGAGAGCGGGCAACGAGAGAGAGAGAAAGAGAGAGAGAGAGAGAGAGAGAGAGAGAGAGACAGACAGAGACAGAGACAGAGACAGAGAGAGAGAGAGAGAGACAGAGACAGAGAGACAGAGACAGAGACAGAGACAGAGAGAATCTATTAATGTAGTCCTTTATATTAGCAGTCATGTCAGTTAAGAACAAAATTCTTATTTACAATGTTGGCCGGGCAAATGTAGATACAGTAATCAATATGAAGTTACCAATTTATCCAAATGTATCGAAATGAGCCATCTCCAGTTATTCTAGCGGACAATGTGTCAACAGTAACTCACCTCCTAATATACTCACCGTTTAGTGCATTGACTTGTATGACTTTGTGTGTTTAGATGGGCGTCCCTCAATCGGTAAATTCCGAAGCAAAGCATGTTGTATGTTTTTAACGCTTTACAAAACAAGTCACCGTAGCAACCACCATCCTGGAAGACAGAGAAGCAAAAAAGTTTAAAGATAAGTAGATTTTAGATAGATTTTTAACTCACAGCTTGTCCCTATATAATTCATATACATTGTGAATAAAATAGAGTCTTGTGGAATTCCTTTTGTTATTTTCTGGAAACTACTGTAGATTTATGTCCAACCATATTGACACACAGTAGCCTCTGAAAATGAGACTCATATTTCATTACATACACTGGATCCACTGGATATGAGAGGCCAGGATATATCATTCAGCCTCCTCTATCTACATGCCTTGTTCTCCCCTACTCCACTACTCCCCTACTTTTCTGTACTGCAAGCAGAGGTGACAAAACACAACCAGTCACTTACCCCCAAGTCAGCGAAAGGCCCGTCGTACAAGGCTAGCTGTGCAACACGACACCTGTCCCGGTTAGCGAGGGTCTGCGGCGTGCTGTAGCCTCCTCGTAATGCGTTCTCCTCCGCCAACAGACCCTCCAGTTCCGGAGTGGCCCCCCCTGTTACCAGCGTCCGGATCAGGGTGAGGATATTATCATTGAAGTATGTCTGAAACGATGAAGGAGAAGAGAGAAGAGAGAAGAGGAGTGAGAGAGAGAGAGAAAGAAAGAAAGAGAGGGAGAGAGAGAGTGTGAGCAAGAGGGAGAGATTGTTAAGCAAAGACAACACAGTCAAAGTCACAACTGAATCCGTGACATGCAGCCAGCCATCTAGGCCTGAAGAGATTCCAATTACTGCAGGTTTCTCTCTCTCTCTCTCTCTCTCTCTCTCTCTCTCTCTCTCTCTCTCTCTACCGCCTGTCTCTGTCTGTCTGTCTCTGTCTGTCTACTTGTCTGCCTGTCTGTCTGCTTGTCTGTATGTCTGTCTGCTTGTCTGTCTGTCTGTCTGTCTGCTTGTCTGTCTGTCTGTCTGTCTGTCTACTTGTCTGCCTGTCTGTCTGTCTACTTGTCTGCCTGTCTGTCTGTCTGTCTACTTGTCTGCCTGTCTGTCTGTCTGTCTACTTGTCTGTCTGTCTGTCTGTCTACTTGTCTGTATGTCTGTCTGTCTACTTGTCTGCCTGTCTACTTGTCTGTCTGTCTACTTGTCTGCCTGTCTGTCTGTCCTTGCCTGTTCTACACAGGAACATGTTCCCTGTCAGGGCTGCTGTCTGGGCTGTTGTCTGGGCTGCTGTCAGGGCTCCAGAGTAGAATGACGGATGAGCCTTGTCTATTAGGTAGCATGCCCTTTGTCTACACTGAAACACACTTAAAGGCAGCTTCTGTTCCAGCCTCAGTCAAAGTGAAAGATGAAGATGAAGCCATCGTACCAGGAAAAGTGCCAAGCTTTCTTGTATGCCTTCCTGGAGATGTTTTTAACCACTGGGACATAATATGTTATTGTACCAATGGGATTCCATTAAGACCTTTCTTGGTTTGATGATGTCTGTGTAGAGACCTTTTAGTCAGTAACATCAGTAACACTTGAAGGTACACATATTAGACACAAATGTGTTGGTTATAAGTGTGTATATAAGTAGCTTATAAGGCCTTTATTACGTCTTATAAGTGTGTATGTACGTAGCTTATAAGGCCTTTATTATGTCTTATAAGTGTGTATATAAGTAGCTTATAAGGCCTTTATTATGTCTTATAAGTGTGTATATAAGTAGCTTATAAGGCCTTTATTACGTCTTATAAGTGTGTATGTACGTAGCTTATAAGGCCTTTATTATGTCTTATAAGTGTGTATGTACGTAGCTTATAAGGCCTTTATTATGTCTTATAAGTGTGTATGTACATAGCTTATAAGGCTATTATTATGTCTTATAAGTGTGTATATAAGTAGCTTATAAGGCCTTTATTATGTCTTATAAGTGTGTATGTACGTAGTTTATAAGGCCTTTATTATGTCTTATAAGTGTGTATGTACGTAGCTTATAAGGCCTTTATTAAGTCTTATAAGCCATATATTAGTGTTCAAACATAAGTCATGTATATTACTGGTCAATCCTTAATAACCTTATTGTTAGTTCCAATAAATGCGTATTGCTAGTTAATTAAGAGCAAGTTACATGAGAAACAGGCTGTTAGTAAGCTGTCTCAATGTGGGACTAATTAGGCCATAGTACCGCTGTGTGTGTTCCCTGTTGTAAAGTGTGAACATATTTTTACTTGCCAAACTTTTTCCCAGAAATGACGTCGTTGGACAGAAAGGGGCCCGCCTCCCCTCATATACAGTATGCCATACAACCAACATTCAAGTTGAAATGTAACGCTTAATAACCTCATTAAACAAACAATACATAATAAAGGCCTTATAAGCTACGTACATACATACTTACAAGACATAATAAAGGCCTTATAAGCTACTTATATACACACTTATAAGACATAATAAAGGCCTTATAAGCTACTTATATACACACTTACACGAAATAGTAAAGGCCTTATAAGCTTCTTATATACACACTTATAAGACATAATAAAGGCCTTATAAGCTACTTATATACACACTTACAAGAAATAGTAAAGGCCTTATAAGCTTCTTATATACACACTTATAAGACATAATAAAGGCCGTATAAGCTATGTACATACACACTTATAAGACATAATAAAGGCCTTATAAGCTACTCATATACACACTTATAAGACATAATAAAGGCCTTATAAGCTACTCATATACACACTTATAAGACATAATAAAGGCCTTATAAGCTACTCATATACACACTTATAAGACATAATAAAGGCCTTAAAATAAAGTGTTACCGTAACATCTATAGTTTCCCATTCCTAGTAACCGATTTCTATTGTTGCGCATTTACGGTATAAAATCTGGAAACCACAAGCTCTTTGCGTTACCAACTGGAGTCTGAAACCGGGTCTCTTGGGGTCTGAAACCAGGTCTCTGGCAAACCGCAATGCTGTGTGAGCCCACTGAGCTAAAGCCTATAAAAGGCAATCACTCAGGGGAGCCAATGTTAGCATTTCGCTAAACTCGCAATAACATCTGCTAACCCATGTGTAGGTGACAAATACAATTTGATTTGATTTGATAAAGCCTTCAGGTCAGTGTAGTTAGTGTCTTACAGCACTCATCAGGGAATCCAGCACACTGACTGCGAAAGCCGTCCCGCAGGCGAAGGGCTGAGTGAGGTACAACTCTGTGTCAGGGTCGTCGTCATCATCCTGGTCCAGGAACTGAACATTGGAGTCATTCACTGGTGGGGAAGACATTCAAATATTGACTTATTGATGTGTCTGCTACTACAGTGTTGTAGCATAGCATGAAAGTCAGGCTGCTCGACCATACGGAGGAAATAGTTATCATGCATAACGTATACTTTTACACACAGACTTAATCTGAGACGTTATTCATGTAAAACAGCGATTCTGAAGCAGATTCAGTCATAGAACGTACACAATGCCTAATGGCACAGAGGGATTGCTTTAAACAGTCAATAGCTGTGGATATGGATTGTTATGAGAGTGAGAGGGGATTTAATACGTAGATATTCAAATCATTTTTTTTTACTTGGAGAAGATCTCAAATGTTTATAGGCGTCCTCCATGGAAGCAAACATATTGTAAGTGCGAGTATTGTCTCTGGTTGGCTTTGTGGTCAGCTGCAGTATTTACAATCCATATCCAGGCCATTCATGGACTTATGACTTCATGCACATTAAAAGACTCAAGCATTGAATTTCAACATAAGCAATCTTCAACAGTATCAACCACACCAATAAGATGCTGTTTTATGTTGTAAATACAGTAAATATAGCTATAGGTCCAGCTATAGTTATTAATTTGAAAAGTAAATATGAGCACAAAAAACACCTACAACTTTTAACAAGAAAGTATTGATGTTGCGTTTGGTTTCAGAAGTGCTACTCCAACCGTGTGCGAAAATAAACATCAGTCAGACTTGACAAGAGTCAGATCAAAGGAAGGTCATTGGCCAGAGAAATGATCTATGAACAACTAAGATGATACTGTGGAAACATAATTAAGATGATACTGTGGAAACAGAACTAAGATGATACTATGGAAACAGAACTAAGATGATAGTGTGGAAACATACCTAAGATGATACTATGGAAACAGAACTAAGACGATACTATGGAAACAGAACTAAGATGATACTGTGGAAACATACCTAAGATGATACTATGGAAACAGAACCAAGAAGCTACTATGGAAACAGAACTAAGATGATACTATGGAAACAGAACTAAGATGATACTATGGAAACAGAACTAAGATGATACTATGGAAACATAATTAAGATGATACTATGGAAACAGAACTACTATGGAAACATAACTAAGATGCTACTATGGAAACAGAGATAAGATGATACTATGGAAACAGAACTACTATGGAAACATAGCTAAGATGCTCTTATGGAAACAGAGATACGATGGTAGTGGAAACAGAACTAAGATGCTACTATGGAAAAAGAGAATATGATCAATGAAGTACTAAGATAACACTGTGGAAACAGAACTAAGATGCTACTATGGAAAAAGAGAATATGATCAATGAAGTACTAAGATAACACTGTGGAAACAGAACTAAGATGCTACTATGGAAAAAGAGAATATGATCAATGAAGTACTAAGATAACACTGTGGAAACAGAACTAAGATGCTACTATGGAAACAGAGAATATGATCAATGAAGTACTAAGATAACACTGTGGAAACAGAACTAAGATGCTACTATGGAAACAGAGCTAAGATGATACTATGGAAACAGAACTAAGATGATACTATGGAAACAGAACTAAGATGATACTATGGAAACAGACCTAAGATGCTACTATGGAACCAGAACTACTATGGAAACAGAGACAAGATGCTCTCATGGAAACAGAACTAAGATGATATTATGGAAGCAGAACTAAGATGCTACTATGGCAACAGAACTAAGATGATACTATGGCAACAGAACTAAGATGATACTATGGCAACAGAACTAAGATGATACTATGGAAACAGAACTAAGATGATACTATGGAAACAGAACTAAGATGATACTATGGAAACAGAACTAAGATGCCTGCTACCAAGCGTTCTCACTATTTTGAAAAACGTAATATTGTAGGGCTTCCCTCATGCCCCTAAGATGCTACTACACTTTCATAAATAAAGGTTTAGATTTGTTCTTAAATGTCCCGAACAGTCATTCTGATTCCCATGTAAAATAGCCTTTTGAGTTACTAAATCATCACCCATAGTATGCTTTCCTGAATGAAAATGCTCAAACTAAAAGAAAAAAAACTTTTTCTCTCATGTAAACCTACCAGGAAGTCTGAATAGACAGACTGAGTGGGCGCGGAGCAAGTAGGCGGTTATGTCGCCTATGTCAAGCAACATGGACCCTTTGCTGATACACAAAGTAGCTCAAAACAACATAGAAATTGCATGCAACATCCAATCCTGTCATACATCACATCATGGTTTCACAAATTATTTGTTTATAGTGTTTGGTTATTGTAACAACATCAATATAGACAAGATGTTGGCTATATAATTTAGCTAGCTAGCCCAAATGGAATGTTCAGCACTGTTAATCAAGCTAGCTACCTAGTTCATCTTGGATCATTTAAATTGAAACTTTACAGCACGTGTCAAACTCATTCCACGGAGAGCAGAGCGTCTGTGGGTGTTCGCTCCTCCCTTGTACTTAATTGATGAATTAAGGTCACTAATTAGTGAAGAACTCCCCTCACCTGGTTGTCAAGTTCTTAACTGAAAGGAAAAACTAAAAACCGCAGACACTGGGCCCTCCATGGAATGAGTTCGACACCCCTGCTTTACTGGGTAAGGTATATATATATATACAGTATAAAGTATAGATATATTGACTGTTAGACAATGTTCATATACCATGATTATCAATGATGTAAAGAAGTTTGTATGACATTTTTATTTAGCATGTCTCCTGATGTAATGACATGACAACTGTGTTTGGGCAACCCTTTCCACGCTTTTCTTCCATGCTGGCTGAAGACCTACAGTAGCTAGCCAGTTACTAGCTAACACCAGACACAGATGAATGCAGAAACTTAGAAGTATCTTTGCCTTATATAAATAGGGGAAACTTTTGTTATATTTGCAGACTTGCTGCAGTCAAATGTTGGAACTAGTAGACTATGTAAAACACTCCCCAGTGCGAAACATGCCTTCTGTGATGTTGATTACAAGGCCATACTTATTTAATTAAGGTAAGAGAATAAGACATTACCATTGGTGTATTAAAATTGTGCTTTTTGTGATAACTGAAAGCCACACCTCCAATATAATTTTCAGGTATGCCTTGCTTTTTCGAGTGAATTGTAGAGTTACCACCATGACTGTATTTGTTAGAGAAAGAGACGTGGTTTTTGAATTCGTACATTTTCAGTCCTGTGGTCTTCACCAAGTGAGTTTCAAGGCATATGTTATCATTCAAATTAAACTCTTTATGACAATTTGTTACATATCTCATGAGGCCATATTTTTTATGCCTAATTTTACCCTAATACAGTTAACTGAAATGAATGGTTTACAGGCCACATCAGGCCTGCAAGTAGGATTTCAAAATTCTGCTAACCTTCCCCAAATTCTCAGATATTCAACAAATCCTGGTTAAAGGATTTCCTGTTTATTCCCTGTTTATTTCCAGGAATCTTCCAACTGGGATTTCTGGAAAACGTGGTAAAGTTGCCAGAATTTTGCAAAACTACCTGCAAGTCACATTATTCTGGGTTACAATGTGATGTGTAATTCCTATTGGAACAGCGACAGAATTAGGATAACCAACAGATGGAATTTGTATTCTCCCGTAACCTGCATTCATAAAGACTGCCAGGGTTTAGGAACATTGTGAGGAGACGACCTAAGCCATCTAAACTGGACAAACTATTTCAGGAATGGTGCAAAAAGACTGATTGGATTAGTTAAGAAAAATGTATGTTATTTATATGTATGTTATCTTTGATATTAAAAAAACTATTCTATAATCAACCTGCAGTAAAGCATTCTGGGAAATATGATAATAATTATGGTAAAAATGTGCCTTTTTTGGGTACCACCCCAGTGACAAAGCCGTTAGTTCTGCAAAATATGTTTGTACCCTGGGAAACATTTATATTTTAGTAATTTAGCAGAAACTCTTATCCAGAGCGACTTACAGGAGCAATTAGAGTTAAGTGCCCTGCTCAAGGGCACATAGAACTAGCAACCTTTGAGTTACTGGCCCAACGCGCTAACCACTAGGCTTCCTGCCGCCCAGAAATGCACCTTCACACCGTACCCCTTTTGTTGAGAGTGAGAGTGTGATTATTGTACCTTTATATTCATATTATTGGATACATAAATGTACCATTATAATCTTAATCCGCACATGTATCCTAAAAGGTACCGAACAGTACCATGTGAGATTATACGTGTTCCTCTGAAGGTGCATTATGTGTTTTTAATATTGTTGTACAACAGTGAACAATACTGTACAATACTGTACCATTATTTCTAAGTGTATGAAAACAGAACTAAGATGCTACCATGGAAACAGAACTGAGATGCTACTATGGAAACAGAACTAAGACGCTACTATGGAAACAGAACTAAGGTGCTACTAAGGAAACAGCCACAAGAACTTGTATTGGGATCAAAGGGCCTTGTGATTCTCAGAAAAGAGAAAGAGGCCAAAACAAGACAGTCAAAACCAACAAGAGAACCCAGAGTAACAAGTACAATCTGCTCAAAGTGATACCCTGGGAATGAACCAGACTAGGGTTACATCCCAAATCACACCTTATTCCCTACATAATGCACTACATAAGGAATAGGGTTCCATTTGGGGTGCAACCTAGGCCTCTTGGACCAGGCAGCCAGAGACATCAAAATAAAGCTTTTTTTGGAGGAGGACGAGGCGGCGGCTCGGCGGCTGTAGTGCAACACTGAGGCAGTGGCTTCTTACCCAGTTCTGTTATTATTTGTATGTTGATCCCACTGCTTGTATCCTGACTGAATGAAATCACAGGTAGGACTTTGCCTGCTGGTTTTACTAACGGTGCTACAGACAAGTGTTAGGGAGAAATAGTTACGAGGTTAAGATTAGATAAATGTATTAGTCATGAATGGTTCAAACATGAAAATCACCTTCAGAATGTGTTAGAAAGCATAGATTGACTGAGGAATTCTGGTCTGTTTAGTTTATTAAAAACCCGAAACATCCGTACTGTACCACACTGGATTAGATTAGAAAAACTGTAATATTCTCAATCAGGCAATTCATTTTGGTGTTTTTTTTTCGTCACTCTAAAACTATACAAAAACTCATGTATATAATTCCATGAAACCTTCCTTTTCACCCATTTCACACTCTTTAAGGACAATTCCAGAGTGACATTTCATTCATACCTGCTGACATACCTAGTTCAGTGATGATGGGGACATTGGCTCCTGTTGTGATGGAAGCCTGTCGGACCAAACCCCCATGAACTGGACTGTTTTCAGGAGAGGACCTGTCCATGCCTGGCAGGGTGAAACCTACATGGAAACATACATAGATGCTGATGACTGCCTACGACAGACGATATAATGCCTTATGTAGCTGTTATAAAGGCCTTATGAATGCATACATTGGAGGCCTACAGTAACATGTTACCGCAAAGCATATTCCTGTTATGAGGCACTTATCTATTCTCCAAAGAAAGTATAGAAGTACAAGGAAAATGGAATTGATATGATGATTTATCAATACGGTATAACATATTTTAGCCATTCTTGGTCACATTCAGCTCATTTATAGTAAGCCAATATTACACAATGTTGAGTCAATTCAACTATGTTCATGAGAGGTGCCTCCATCCGTAAATATCACAATATGAATGCTACATGGTGCTCATTTTGTTTCCGTCAAAGTGTCACCGTCTGAGTGGAGTCTAAAAATCATCTAATGCGGAAAAAGTGCCATACATACATAACATAGCCACGAAATAACAAAAAACAAGTGACATGAGAGTGAATTTAAATTGACTTGACATCCCATTTCTCTCCCCAGACTGACAAGTAAAAACATGAATTCAGTGATGCTGTATGCATAATACATGGCCTGTGTTTTGACATCTGTCGAACTTGCTGCTGACTAAACCAAACCACTAGGTCATACAAGTATTAGAGAAACAACCAGGTCAAGAGGTCCCTTAAAGCATTACATTGAATGGCAGGACAGGAATGACAGTCCATTATTGAATCTTATTTCACTTCCACGCCACACACTATGTCAGGAAATGTTTGATATAATATTCAAAAATGACTTACTGTATAATTTTTTTGTAAGATTGATTACAAAACTGTATTAAGAATCAAATGTGGAAGATAATCTTCAATTTAATTTGCTTAATGCCAGGATAATGTCAGGAAAATGCCAGGATAATGTCAGGATAATGCCAGGATAATGCCAGGATAATGTCAGGATAGTGTCAGGATAATGCCAATTACCAACGAGTAGCCATAATCATTGTAACCTGAGGAACAATCATCAGCAAGGATTCCTGTCAAACACAGTGACATCAGGTCAAACACACGCACGCACGAGCACACACACACACACACACACACACACACAGTGTTGTACAGCTAACCTTGTGGACACACACGATTCAGTCCCATTTAAAATCCTATTTTCCCTAACCACTAACCTTAAACCTAGCCCTAACCCGTACTCTTACCCTAACCCTAACGTTAACCACCCTAAACCCCCTAGAAATAGCATTTGACCTTGTGGGGACTAACAAAATGTCCCCAGTTTAACACATTTTTGTTTGTTTACTATTCTTGCGGGGATTTCTGGTCCCCACAAGAATAATTAAACACGTCCACACACACACTAATCCCTAGCCCTAACCCATACCCTAACCTTAACCTGAAAACCTAACCCTAACCCTAACCCTAAAACTCATCCTTACCTTGGGAGGTAGCCTGCAACACCCCGATGCTGTCGTCAAACTGCATAGACTTGATGTTGAGTGACGCCAGGATGCATTCCTTGTCCTGCAGTGAAGCGTCGTCGATATTGCTCTGATTGGCCGACAGGATGACACACATGTCACAGAGGTTGATATTGACGGCCCTCAGATCAGCCCGGCTTAATGGTGTGCCCTGTGACAGGAGATGAGCAAACATAATGTTATTTTATAATGACTTGTACAACACTGTACATAAAATAGACCAGACGATTTGGCATGGGCACTCAGATCCTTAGAAATTTCTACACCATCGAGAGAATATTGACTGGCTGCATCACAGCTTGATATGGCTAAATCACCGCCATCGACCACAAAGCGCTACAGAGGGTGGTGCGGACAGCCCAGTACATCACCGGGGCCGAGCTCCCTGCCATCTTATTATTATCTATCCTGATGCCTAGTCACTTTACCCTGCCTTCATGTACATATCTACCTCTAATACCTTATTATTATCTATCCTGATGCATAGTCACTTTACCCTGCCTTCATGTACATATCTACCTCAAATACCTTATTATTATCTATCCTGATGCATAGTCACTTTACCCTGCCTTCATGTACATATCTACCTCTAATACCTTATTATTATCTATCCTGATGCCTAGTCACTTTACCCTGCCTTCATGTACATATCTACCTCTAATACCTTACTATTATCTATCCTGATGACTAGTCACTTTATCCTGCCTTCATGTAAATATCTACCTCTAATACCTTATTATTATCTATCCTGATGCCTAGTCACTTTACCCTGCCTTCATGTACATATCTACCTCTAATACCTTATTATTATCTATCCTGATGCCTAGTCACTTTACCCTGCCTTCATGTACATATCTACCTCAAATACCTTACTGCCATCTATCCTGATGCCTAGTCACTTTACCCTGCCTTCATGTACATATCTACCTCTAATACCTTATTATTATCTATCCTGATGCCTAGTCACTTTACCCTGCCTTCATGTACATATCTACCTCTAATACCTTATTATTATCTATCCTGATGCCTAGTCACTTTACCCTGCCTTCATGTACATATCTACCTCTAATACCTTATTATTATCTATCCTGATGCCTAGTCACTTTACCCTTCCTTCATGTACATATCTACCTCTAATACCTTATTATTATCTATCCTGATGCCTAGTCACTTTACCCTGCCTTCATGTACATATCTACCTCTAATACCATATTATTATCTATCCTGATGNTATATAGCTCCATTGTTGAGCATTTTATTCCTCGTGTTACTAGTAAGCAAGCCTTACACAGTAAAGTCTACACAAGTTGTATTCGGCGCATGTGACAAATACATTTTTATTTCTTTATTTTATTTCTTTTGTGTCTTTCTTCTGGAGGAAAACACACTGACAATATACATTTTCTAAATGTGATTTAGCTCTACTCACAGGTAAGATGGAGATTTTGG
This sequence comes from Hucho hucho, assembly GCA_003317085.1. Lineage (NCBI taxonomy): Eukaryota > Metazoa > Chordata > Actinopteri > Salmoniformes > Salmonidae > Hucho > Hucho hucho. The sequence goes on from QNTS01005593.1 coordinate 28,459, forward strand.
GGAAGTTGTGAAGGGTCTCCCATTCCCTCTTCAGGTACTCCAGAGAACCCACAAACACGATGGGTTTCAGCTCGTGGTAGTGGAAGTTGCTAGCTCTCAGAGGCATCACAAGGTTCCTAAGGCCCACCAAAGCCGACTTGGCGTCTCCAAATATACAGACGACCACGTGACCGCTTAGAACAGTCATGGCAGCTTCACTCCGGGTCTGCAATGGTCAGACAGAACCAAACGGGTATGTCAAATTATGTAAACTTTATTGTCTCATTTAAATTGTAAAATGTGTCTATTACCATTTAGCAATGTGTTCAGATGATTTATTTTCATTCAGTTAATCTGAATATTTTAGAGAAGAAATTGTCCATTAAAATGATAATTAGCCTACTGTAATATTTATAGACTGTCATTGTAATTAACAAATTGCAATATAACATATTGATATAAGAAATGTCCAATACACAGGACCCTCTCAGTGGAGCAAATGGCATGTCAACCACCTCATTACAACGTGTTTAACTGCCCTGTCCATGTCTGGTGGAACTTTGTGACATGACAATCTGTCACAGGGAGAGAACCGTGTCACTGGACGCGTCCCAAATGTCACACTATAACCTTTATAGTGCACTACTGTTGACCAGGGCCCACACGGAAAACCCCAAAGTAGTGCACTATATAGGGAATAAAGTGCCATTTGGGACACGACCCACTGATGAATGACCACCTCAGCGTGAGGGAGTGAGGTACCCACCAAGATGACCTTCTCAATGTCTTTGGACTGGCACCAGTGGAACATCCCTGTGGAGTCGTATTTCTTCACGTTCACGTCCATGTTCTCAATCTGTTCATTCCCCGGCATGAGGAGAGGGTCATGCCTAATCAAACAAAAGAAAGAGGGAGGGAGGAGATAGAAGATAGACCTTGAAGGAGGATTGGAGGCTTGTCGTCGTTGTGTCATTTTAAAACGTATTGAACTGGCGCGTTGTCGGCGGCCGCAGCTCAATATTTGAACATCAAGGTGAAGGGATTATTAGACAATAAATTGAGAAGGATTATTTATATGCGGTCGTATAGCTGGAAAGTGGATCGTTGGTTGGTGAGACATATTCATCTGGTTTATATTTCATCTGAGCAGATAGATGCAAGTACTGTATATCATGCATAAAAAGCAAGAGATTAAGGACATCAGGATACTAAAGGAAGTTTAGTCATCTCAGAGGAACCTTCAGGTAAGGGAACATGACTGCTGCTTACAGTATGGATGTGTCCAAATGGCACCCTATTCCCTATATAGTGCACTACTTTGGACCAGAGCCCTATGGCACCCTATTCCCTATATAGTGCACTACTTTTGACCAGAGCCCTATGGGAAAGGGAAAGGGTGCCTTTGAGACACAAACTATGTGTTTGAGCCCTCTTTCACAGGTGTTAAGTGTCCCTGCACTCAATATAGCACATTACTTCCTTTGGGTTTTCACATATCAGCATGACTTCCCATCAAATTCCCGTTTCTATCCTGCAAACACACTCATCAATATAACATTAGAAACATTTTAAGGGGATCTGCAAACAAATCACATTTACTCAAAATCAAAGCTTTTTCATATACATTTTTTCCCTGCTTATTCCTGTCAGAAGCGATCAGTGGAGACGCCAGTGGAGACGCAAACAAACTGCAGAAACATCAGAGTGAGTGACATCTAGGACAGCGGTGTGGCGGAAGAAGGAAGGAGATTGCAGCAGTACACTGCCACTGGACGCCACCGGAATGGCACCCTATTCCCTATATAGTGCACTACTTTACACTAAGGCCCATGGGGCTCTGGTCCAAAGTAGTGCACTATATAGGGAATAGGGTGCCATTTGGGACAGACCCTCTGACTGGCATGAGCATGGAGAATTACGGCCTACTTACAGCACACAGCTTCTGACGGTATGCTCCTCACTGTAAAACCTTAACAGACCGCACTTAATATTTCAGAGATTTGCCCAATCATATTTTCTTTCTAAACTCAAGGCTATTAATGTTTTAGCATTAACACTCGTTGTGTGTGTGTGTGTGTGTGTGTGTGTGTGGTCAGGACCGAATAAACAATGTTACTAATTACTGAGCGCGGTCATGAGCATCTGAGCTTGATGCTATCGTACACTGACCACTGAAGTGGTCTCTGAACAAGGGTACGTGTGGTTGTAGTGTGTGCTGACGCTAAAACAGAGATGAGATTTTGAAAACAGTTGTAATATTAATGTTGTGGAGGTAGATAGGGTAGAGGAAAGGCATCTCATTCCACATGGGGCCAATCTTAAAGATCATTGTATATGGGATTAATAATTAGGATATAACGCCCAATCACCAAGTGCTACAGGCCTAGAAATCTTATCTTCTAAAATAAATATTGGAATAATCTAGTTTTAGTTCCATACATCGTCACTAGCCCTTGTTACAACATGGATTTGTTAAATTGGTTAGATTATACTCTGAAATCTAGACAAGAAACATCTGTCTTCATCCCTAGACCTTTAAATACTTCATATATTTTATTAGTTAAGAGCACAGTATCTTTGCTCTGTATGGACATTAGAAGAATGCCACCCTAAGTAAGGTTTTAAGTATGACGGTGTCAACTGAAACTGCAATCCCTCAGGCTCCATGAGACAGGAGAGCTAAAATGTCTGTCTGTGGGGATTTACCCCAAGGCTATAGCCATAATGTCCTCCCTCTCAGGAAGGTAGTTGGATAACGCAGGCAAACGTCTTCTTTAAAATGCTTTCTACTTCCCAACCTCCAATCTGTCAGGAGAACTCAATTCCACAATCTAAATGACCTGGATATATGAGAGACACAGAAAGGTTGTGTTTAAATGGGGATAGCTGAGGTTACGGTTGTGTTTAAATAGGGCTATCTGAGGTAAAGGTTGTGTTTAAATGGCGCTAGCTGGGGTGAAGGTTGTGTTTAAATGGGGCTAGCTGAGGTAAATGTTGTGTTAAAATGGGGCTAGCTGAGGTAAAGGTTGTGTTTAAATGCGGCTAGCTGAGGTAAAGGTTGTGTTTAAATGGGGCTAGCTGAGGTAAAGGTTGTGTTAAAATAGGGCTATCTGAGGTAAATGTTGTGTTTAAATGGGGATAGCTGAGGTAAATGTTGTGTTTAAATGGGGCTAGCTGAGGTAAATGTTGTGTTTAAATGGGGCTAGCTGAGGTAAATGTTGTGTTCAAATGTGGCTAGTTGAGGTAAAGGTTGTGTTTAGATGGGGCTAGCTGAGGTAAAGGTTGTGTTTAAATGGGGCTAGCTGAGGTAAAGGTTGTGTTTAAATGGGGATAGCTGAGGTAAAGGTTGTGTTTAAATGAATCTTGACTAGAACCCAAAAAATATATCATATTACTCCAGTGCTAGCCTCTCTACACTGGCTTCCTGTTAAGGCAAGGGCTGATTTCAAGGTTTTACTGCTAAACTACAAAGCATTACATGGGCTTGCTCCTACCTATCTTTCCGATTTGGTCCTGCCGTACATACCTACACGTATGCTACGGTCACAAGACGCAGGACTCCTTACTGTCCCTAGAATTTCTAAGCAAACAGCTGGAGAAAGGGCTTTCTCCTATAGAGATCCATTTTTATGGAATGGTCTGCCTATCCATGTGAGAGACGCAGACTCTGTCTCAACCTTTAAGTCTTTATTGAAGACTCATCTCTTCAGTAGGTCCTATGATTGAGTGTAGTCTGGCCCAGGAGTGTGAAGGTGAACAAAAAGGCACTGGAGCAACGAACCACCCTTGCTGTCTCTGCCTGGCCGGTTCCCCTCTCCACTGGGATTCTCTGCCTCTAACCCTATTACAGGGGCTGAGTCACTGGCTTACTGGTGCTCTTCCATGCCGTCCCTGGGGGGGTGCGTCGCTTGAGTGGGTTGAGTCACTGACGTGATCTTCCTGTCCTGTTCTCTCTCTCTCTCTCTCTCTCTCTCTCTCTCTCTCTCTCTCTCTCTCTCTCTCGGAGGACCTGAGCATTAGGACCATTCCTCAAAGCCTACCTGGCCTGATGACTCCTTGATGTCCCCAGTCCACCTGGCCGTGCTGCTTCTCCAGTTTCAACTGTTCTGCCTGTTTTTTTATGAATATTTTAAAATCTTGTCCATGTTCTGTTATAATCTGCACCCGGCACAGCCAGAAGAGGACTGGCCACCCCTCACAGCATGGTTCCTCTCTAGGTTTCTTCCTAGGTTTTGGCCTTTCTAGGGAGTTTTTCCTAACCACCGTGCTTTTACACCTGCATTGCTTGCTGTTTGGGGTTTTAGGCTGGGTTTCTGTACAGCACTCTGTGACATCAGCTGATGTAAGAAGGGCTTTATAAATAGATTTGATTTGATAAATGGGGCTAGCTGAGGTAAAGGGTAAAGTTTTGGTTGTAATCATACATGAAAATGTGAAGATACACTACATGATCAAAAGTATGTCCGTCGAACATCTCATTCCAAAAGAATAGGCATTAATATGGAGTTGGTCCCCCTTTGCTGCTATAACAGCCTCCACTCTTCTAGTAAGGCTTTCCACTAGATGTTTCGACATTGCTGCGGGGACTTGCTTCCATTCAGCCACAAGAGCATTAGGCCTGGCTCTCAGTCGGCGTTCCAATTCATCCCAAAGGTGTTCGATGGGGTTGAGGTCAGGGCTCTGCGCAGGGCCCTGATTCTGCGCAAATTCTTTCACACCAATCTCAACAAACCATTTCTGTATGGACTTTGTGCACGGGGCATTGTCATGCTGAAACGGGAAAGGGCCTTCCCCAAACTGTTGCCACAAAATTGGAGCACAGAATTGTCTAGGATGTCATTGTATGCTGTAGCATTAAGATTTCCCTTCACTGGAACTAAGGGGCCTAGCCCGAACCTTGAAAAACAGCCCCAGACCATTATTCCTCCTCTACCAAACGCTATAGTTGGCACTATGCATTCGGGCAGGGAGCGTTCTCTTGGCATCCGCCAAACCCAGATTTGTCCGATGGACTGCCAGATAGTGAGGCGTGTTTCATCACCCTGGAGAATGTGTTTCCACTGCTCTACACCACTCCAGGCTTGTGTGCGTGCGGCTGCTCAGCTATGGAAATCTATTTCATGAAGCTCCCGGCGAACAGTTGACGTTACTTCCAGAGGCAGTTTGGAACTTGGTAGTGAGTGTTGCAACCGAGGACAGCCGTTAGACGTTTCCACTTCACAATAACAGCACTTGACCGGGGTAGCTCTAGCATGGCAGAAATTTGACGAACTGACTTGTTGGACAGATGGCATCCTATGACATTGCCACGTTGAAAGTCACTGAGCTCTTCAGTAAGGCCATTCTACTGCCAAAGGTTGTCTATGGAGATTGCATGGCTGTGTGCTCGATTTTATACACCTGTCAGCAACAGGTGCGGCTGAAATAGCCCAATCCTCTAATTTGAAGGGGTGTCCACATACTTTTGTATATATAGTGTATGTTAAACATTTATTTTCGTAGTAAGGCTTGCTTCCCGCTTATGGCTAGAAAGAAGCTTGTTCAGGCCCCTTTTCTCTCTGTAATTGATTATGGTGACTTGTTGTATATGCATGCAACCTCCTCCGTCTTACAGAGACTGGACTCTGTTTATCATGCATCCTTGCGCTTTATTACAATTGCCAAGTCACTCACCCACCATTGCACATTGTACCAAATGGTAGGTTGGACTTCACTTTATATGCGCAGAAAGATACATTTGTATGTGTTCATCTACAAAGCCCCTCTGTAGTCTGGTCTCCTTCACCAGCAGCAGTTACCAGACCCGGTCTGCTAGGTGGTTGCTACTTAAAGTTCCCAGGACATTCACAGTATTAGGCAAGACTGCCTTCTCGTCTTGTGCACCAGATGCATGGGATAGTCTACAATCCATGCTTCATCTAGATATGTTAGTGCCACTGAATGAATAAAGAATATTGATTGGAGACTCTGTTACAGAGGAGTGTAAATGCTTTTTTTAGTCTGGATCATGTTGTTGTATTGGTGTATGTTTAAATTCAGTAATGTATTGATTGTTGCTGCCTTCTTGGCCAGGTCTCCCTTGATCTATTTTCTGTAATTGCAATGAATTAATTAATGGATTAATTAGTTAATTAATTTCATTGCGGTGATGCGGGGTTTGTATGTTACTGTAATTGCAAGGGATTGGTGCAAGCAGGTTGGCTTCTAGGTAATGTGTTTACATATTACAGCATATCAAATATATATTAACATTTGGCTTTAATATCTCTTGCACTTCAAGAGGCCTCAATACTCTAATAAAAAGCATAAGCTGGAGCACCTTTATTTGGCCAATCAAGAGCAAATTGTTATTTACAACACACTACGTTTACAACGTAGTGTTCTTTATGATCTGTAGGAAGGTGAGAGGAAGAGCAGAACAGGTGTTAATAAAGTGTGAGTGAAAACATTTAGTGGTTTTACACCCCAGGTACATATTTCATTACCAGCACGTTTCACCACTCACTCAGTGGAGGCCTGTCACTTCCATCTGCGCTCCCCGCCATTACTGGTGAGTGAGGCACAGACTATGTCTGCCAAGATGGCTATCTCTCACAGTCTCAGACACAGCGAGTCCCAAATGGAACCCTATTCGCTATATAGTGCATTACCTTTTGACCAGGGCCCATTAGGTCATTAGTAGTGCACTATGTAGGGAATATGATGCCATTTGGGACGTAGTCACTGTCAACCTACACCGCCGCTCGCCTCAGCTGCACTGTTCCCGACATGACGTGTGTCACGGTGCGGACGAGTGCGAGCTAACGCTGTGTGACTTTGTCTCATGACCCATAAGGGCTCTGTGGAAATAGAGTTTGTCTCAGCCAGGAGGAAATCACCCAAGGAGGGGGTAGACGTGACTCGTTACTTCAGTGACACGTCACATTCTCTCTCTGCCGTCATCAGGAGATGGCTATATCGCCATGTCCGTGTCTCAAATAGCACCCTATTCCCTACTTTAGATCAAAACCAAGTGCACTGTGTAGGAAAGAGGGTTCCATTTAGGGACACAGTCTATATGTAATATCTTCACAGCTGATTCTACTGACTACTTCCGGGGATAATTTCTATCGTTATTTGACTTCAGAAAGGTGTTTCTAAAGTGTGTTTTAACTTTTTTTTTACCGAAAGGCAGGTAGCCTAGCGGATAGAGCGTTAGGCCAGTAACTGAAAGGTCGCTGGTTTCAATACCCCAGCCGACAAGGTGGAAAAAATCTGTTGATGTGACCTTGAACAAGGCACTTAACCCTAATTTACTCCAGGGGCAGCGTGCTATTATGGCTGACCCTGTAAAACAACACGTTTCACTGCAACGATCTGGTATAACAAAATATTATTGCTTTCATCAACACCTACCGTAGGCTGTGTTTCATTATTTTCTCTATGTAGATTGAGTGGATTTGAAATGGTTGTGAATGACATGGGTTTCAGATCCATCCACGATAAACAAACAAAAAAAATATATATGTTTTTTATTTTATTTTTTAAATTCTAAATAGTCATATTTATCTTGACTAGCTACTGTACATTGTAGACTTATCACTGTGATGGATGGATTTAGATTCACTTTTAACATGAACAGATAAAACATCAGTAGCATATAAAATCCATGCATTTTAGAACATGGGAGTTGACAGCTCAACTGAGAGGAAACTCTGCTGGAAGCTGGGCATTTTAAATGGGCTCTTCCAGCATTCCCTTTAGTAAGAGCACTGTAGCTCCTAGCTGTGAATAAGCATTCACTCCCTCCCTCCCGCTCCGCTCCAGCAGGCAATAGCTTTGAAACCCCCCCACCCCCTCCCCCCATCATACAAACTGACAAAGGCATGCTTTTCAAAAACCCACAGCCAATCTGTTGATCATTACTTATTTACAAGGGCCGTGGGGCCCCCAGGTCCTGTAGAAAACACATGGTATACGTAACCAGATGTTTTTTCTATCAGCTTGTAGAAAGAAAGTATCCCTTAGGCTACTGCAAACAATCGCTTCTTCGAGTTCACAGTGCAGGTAGCCAGACGATGCACCGTGTAGGACGTTAGTATTTCATGAAAGATCAGATCAGTATACAGTATTAGATCAGATCCACCTGTATACAGTATTAGATCAGATCAGTATACAGTATTAGATCAGATCAGTATACAGTATTGGATCAGATCCACCTGTATACTGTATTAGATCAGATCAGTATATAGTATTAGATCAGATCAGTATACAGTATTAGATCAGATCCACCTCTATACAGTATTAGATCAGATCAGTATATAGTATTAGATCAGATCCACCTGTATACAGTATTAGATCAGATCAGTATATAGTATTAGATCAGATCAGTATTGTACTAGATCAGTATACAGTATTAGATCAGATCCACCGGTATACAGTATCAGATCAGATTCACCTGTATACAGTATTAGATCAGATTCACCTGTATACAGTATTAGATCAGATCAGTATATAGTATTAGATCAAATCAGTATACAGTATTAGATCAGATTCACCTGTATACAGTATCAGATCAGATTCACCTGTATACAGTATTAGATCAGATTCACCTGTATACTGTATTAGATCAGATCAGTATACTGACCTAGATCAGTTCAGTATACTGTATTAGATTAGATCCACCTGTATACTGTATTAGATCAGATCAGTATACTGTACTAGATCAGTTCAGTATACAGTATTAGATCAGATCAGTATACTGACCTAGATCAGTTCAGTATACTGTATTAGATTAGATCCACCTGTATACAGTATTAGATCAGATCAGTATACTGTATTAGATCAGTTCAGTATACAGTATTAGATTAGGTCCACCTGTATACTGTATTAGATCAGATCCACCTGTACACCCAGCAGTATTAGCATGGCTAACAGAGGACTATGATAGGATAGGATGAACTTTCATGTCCAGAGGGGAAAATTGCCGCTGTATACAAAATAAACACTGTACATACACACTGTGGTGCGTTAGCGTCCGTTTAGCTAAGGGCTATAACATGAAAAGGCCTTAGTCTGAATAATATTAAAGATCCCCAGAGCTTCGACTACCTTCCCAGGAGCCAGGGAAACCTCCTAAAACGGTACTGTACAGCTCTGACAACACTTTGAAGCAAATCAGAAGAGGCCAAATGCCTCCAAATAAATATTGCCATCAGATCAAAGAAAACATGCATAAATGATGTGGCAAACAAGGACACGGTTTAGTTTCTGTACAAAGATGATTTCCTCATGTAAGCAGGTGAGCAAATGTTTGTTGGTAGCTGTTAAGTGTAGTATTATCATAACTAGCTTGGAGGTACCTTCAATTACAACTTGTATATACAAAAGTATATACAATAGCAATGTACAGTGGAATTCAATCATATTTTTTGCAGAGAGGTTTGTAGTTGTTCCATACTCTGCTGTGTGACTTCCCTCTGTCCTGGTTCGTCTATTACCTTTCCCCTTGACTGATAATGGTTCTTCTACTCCTTCTAATGGGCCTCATGTGTTGAATAGCAGTTCCTATCACCCGTCAAAATCAATCAACACTCAATTAATTCCATGGGACAAGATAAAAGCAAGGTAGCATTTGATTTTGAATTTGGATGGCGATGAGGCATATCAGCCGTGGTCTCATGAACCAAAAATAGAACTCAAAGGGATCGCTACAATAGAGTTGCCCGGGGCGATAGAACGACAGGGGTCTCTCTGATTGGTTGGTGCTGTCATTAGTGTCACTGCTGTTTAAAGGTCCAGTACATGTGGATGGGACTAGGAGGGGTGACAGTTGAGGCCTTAAAGCTAGAGTATTACTCAAACCGCTTCTCATGGTCGGTCTGTCTCGCTCATGAAATAAATATTGAAGCTTATGTCTCGTCTTTAACCGCTGACAAATTGACAGAGTAGAAATGTTTCACCTTTAGAGAGTTCTCGGTCTCGCTCTTGTTCTTTTTCTGTGTAATATGTATCATCACGGTTGTTAGACTATAGCTTGTGACTGAATTCAGGAAGGTGAGCATGTGTCAAATTTTGCAGACTTGGCTTTAAGAAACAATGTGAAGCTTGTGTACATACATACTGTGGTGCATTAGCGTCCGGTTCAGCTATAACATGAAAAGGTCTTAGTCTGATTAAATCAAAATGGTATTTCATTCACTGCAGTTGGAGGAAACATGGGAAGTTATGCATCTTGGAAATTTGATAAACTTGTTCTCCCACTTCGGAGACAAGTAGGAGAAAAAAAATCACTTGAGTCAGCATCGTTCACACCCTCGTAGGCCTTAGCCCCAAACATCTCGTTAAGAATAAACAAATGAGTCAGCATGGTATCGTCCTCCAGGAAGTAGTGTCTCTATTATCCCCCTCCATTATCTCAGCCAATCAGGGATCCTGCCTTTCTCCCTACATAGCTCAGTGCTTTCTCCTTGGTTAAACTAGGCTTATAATAATAAATAAATAAATCGTACATTATTAACAAATCCCAGACCAGTCTGTAATCAATGCATACAAAAGTTCCCAAGTCCAAGAAGGCATTTCTGCAAAAAATACAAATATAATTTTTTTAACGGCCCCACTGTGAAGTAGAAAATAGTGTCAAACGCATACCATCCTGAATCCTACGATCCTGAATCCTACGATCCTGAATCCTACGATCCTGAATCCTACAATCCTGAATCCTACCATCCTGAATCCTACGATCCTGAATCCTACCATCCTGAATCCTACCATCCTGAATCCTACGATCCTGAATCCGGTCACATATAAAGAAACACTAACAAACAGTACTGATAGATAGTGCTCTCTTGAAGCTGTTGTCCTACCTCATAATTTTTGGTGAACCGTTGGGTGAGTTCCTCGTGTTTCCATTGCCTTGTTTCTTTTTAGGCGACACAGCCGACTGCTGCTCCTCTTCCACTGCAATAACAGGCAAGAGTGGGAGAAGCCAAGGAATGGCTAAGGTGAGATCCCATACATTAAGTCTTATACATCTACTGTAAGTTAGTACACCAAGACAACACACCACAATCGGTTCAAAAGTCAGAGAAGCTCCCAAAGCAAAAGAGGCAAGACAGGTTACTAGAGGAACAGGAAGGGGTAAAGACAGGACGGATGTAATGCATGATACAGTAGCACGACCTGACAAATCCCCCAAATGCAACTCAATAAAAATGCATGTGAACATCATCTGCATTAGTGTAAACATAATGATGCAGCATGCCATCGCCATCATGCTTCTCATTTAATATACCATTGATGTACTGTAAATCTGATTTACTGTAAATCTGACTTACTGTCAAACTGACTTATTTAATCTCTTACTGTATCCTACCTACTGTGCGTATAATATTATATGACAACAATACAGTACTTATTTAACAAGGCAAGTCAGTTAAGAACAAATTATTATTTACAATGACAGCCTAGGAACAGTGGGTTAACTGCCTTGTTCAGGGGCAAAATGACAGATTTTTTTACATTGTCTGCTCGGGGATTCGATCTAGCAACCTTTCGGTTAACTAATCCAACACTCTAACCACTAGGCTACCTGCCTCCCCAGTACTGCAACATCACACTAAAAACCAAGCCCACATTTTAATGGTATTTACAAATGATCTTTTTTCCGTTTCGAGCTTGATACTGTATATATCTGTTCACGTTTTGTATATATATATATATATATATATATATATATATATATATATATATATATATATATATATATATATATACACACAAATTGTAATCATCCTCAAACCATTGCTGAATTATTCTAGTTTAAAAATGCACAATGGAATCAACCCATGGAATAAGTATCACTAGGAGTGTGTGACTGACTGTGACACATGCATTAACCCCAGTTTGTATGCTAATCCAGTAAACATGTGTCCATGTCCTATTAAATCATTACATTAGAAACTTAAAGGAACTGCCCAGGGAAAATCACTTGTAAAAGTTATACTCTGTTAATGTTTTTGACTCTTTACGTGTATTTGTGGCCAAAGCATGAATAGGAGAAAAAAAACTTCAATAACCCCATCTCAAACTTGTATCTCAAACAGATAGTTTTAAAAAGGCATGCTATTTCCTCATAGAACATGATGTCATCTCTCTGAGGTGGATGAGCTGGCCAATCAGCTGTCTAGAGGAAGATGAGCTAGACAATCAGCACTCTACTCACATTAATATTATAGGCCCACACCATTCTATTGTTGGGGTACGCCCACACCATTCCAACACAAAAAAATCTGCTTTTAACATACATGATTAACAATTTTTGGAAGGAAAAACTTTTCATATTTCATAGAAGTCTGAGAACACTGGGCAGTATCTTTAAGATGCTTCTACTGCTGGCTGCTGCAAATCTCTCACAACGTTAATCTAATTAAAATAATAAAGCATAAATAACACAGAGATTACATCATAAATATGGGCCCTTTGTTCCAAAGTCTGAATGCATCGGAGATGGCTGGTCTTTAGTTTCCTCTCTCTTCTCAGGGCCTAATGACACTGACTGCCGATGCCCTTGGCTCGTGTAATTAGATTGGTCTGAGTGCCACTATTATTTATTCACAGCTCAGTTGCCCCTTGGACATTGTCTTTACCACTACATGAAACTACACCGACCCAGGGCTCTTCTCTTCGCGGGGAAAAAAAAAACAGAATGACAAGTTTAGCCCTCCAGTGAAAAATGAATCAGGCAAATTCTTTACGCTAGCTGATATCATATTTCTGCATGTGAAAAGAAAGCAGAAAGAAAAGCTCCTCAGTGCCAGTTGAGTGAAATGAAATAAAAACAGCAAGTTGACATCTTTTAACTAAACCCTGTTACTAAAACCCTCTCACAGGAGTTACGCTCTTATCAGGCATAGATCTTTAATACATGACTAACCATGCTAGCACCCTGTTCCCTATAGACCAGGTCCCATAGTAGTGCACTAGGGAACAGGGTGTCATTTGGGATACAAACAGACCAAACCAGTAGAAACAGATAAGTGGTTTTAAATTATGTTTCAGACTGTCAACACGACACAATGTGTTTCAACCCGGCCTTCCTTTACAAAGGAAACTAGAATGTAACTCATACATTAAAATGAATCACGTGAAATATCCTGGTCCAGGCATCCCAAGTGGCGCGGTGGTCTAAGGCACTGCATCGCAGTGTTAGCTGTGCCACTAGAGATGGAGTTGGAGTCCAGGCTCTGTCGCAGCCGGCCGCGACCGGGAGGCGCACAATTGGCACAGCGTTGACTCCTGTGGTGGGCCGGGCACGCTGACACGGCCGCCAGGTGCACGGTGTTTCCTCCGACACATTGGTGTGGCTGGCTTCCGGGTTAAGCGGGCATTGTGTCAAGAAGCAGTGTGGCTTGGTTGGGTTGTGTTTTTCGGAGGACGCAGGGCTCTCGACCTTCGCCTCTCCCGAGTCCGTACGGGAGTTGCAGCGATGAGACAAGACTAACTACCAAAATATATATATATATGTCCTCAGATGGGCTAACCTCCAATCTCAATGCTGCTGGGCTGTTTATCTATGACAGTATAATGGAAACAGTAGTGAAGCAACGGAAGAGGCTTTCAGTGGAGTGGGGTACTGCTCACATGCACAAACACGCACACACACTGCTGGAGATGGCTGGTCGTTTGTTCACATCTTCCTCAGTCCGTCTGTTCAATATTTAGTAGTTCCCTCCTGACAGCTGCACACACTGGGTCATTAGCAAGGAATGCTACACATGCAACCACTCCACCCCAGCTTCAGTCACAAACACATGCGTTGTGGTAGTGTCGAGCAGGGCGTAGTAAGCTTAGCCACACCAGGTTGGCGACTCAAGGGGGCTTACAACCCCATCGCTCCACTCCAGCCTAGCAGCAGCCTCAGTCACCGAAGTGTTGTGATGTTAGCTAGTATCGTTGAGCCGCACAGAGGTTCAACCCGAGGGGGCTAGCATCCACTCCACCCACTTCAGTCTAAAACACATGCATTGTGTGTTGTTATCTAGTGGTGAGCAGGGGCCAAACTAGCTACGCCACAGGGTGGCATTACTGGAGTGACTGGTCTGGTATCTGTATTTAACTGGCAGCCTGTTGGCCTCCTCTGATGCCAGCCCCCCTGGACCAACACTCTGGAGCCTGTTGGCCTCCTCTGCTGAAAGCCCCCCGGGACCAGCTCTCTGGAGCCCAGGAGGTTATCCATTAACACTGAGGGCCTGGAGGACTGCAGGCTTCCTTTACAGTTGTTGACTAGAGGAATTGACCCAGACATGGGCAATACTACTCAACTTTGCTGCTTTATAGTGGGTTGCATTGGTTGTGGAATTAGAATTACAAATTCTTATTTAGAATGACAATTGGGACTCCCAATCATGGCCGGTTGTGATACAGCCTGGAATCAAACCAGGGTCTGTAGTGACACCTCTAGCACTGAGATGCTGTGCCTTAGACCGCTGCGCCACTCGGGAGCCCTGAATAGACTGGTTCTGATTAGGTTGACCTTTTGATAAAGGGGTCGTCTTTAAACGTCGGCTAGAGAAGAACCACAGATTATTTACATGTCTATTCATGTCTATTCTGTCTGTAAATGAGGTGCTGTGGGTTGAATTCAACTGACTTTATAATGGACCGGATATCAGTGGGAATTGTATTTTACAGACGTGTCATTCACCATTATTTTAAGTTGGGGATCATTCTTTATGGCATAATAATATGACTAGTTCAATAATTAACAAAGTCATTGTTATTAAACACCACTTAACCACCAGAAGTAGACTCTTAAAATGAAATGTTAGACATTTACTTTGATCTTCATAATAAACATGAATTAGTCAACAGCAGGGCTTTCAGGTGTTACTTTGATTGTTCTACTATGAGAACAATTGCAACCAATGTCTGAAAGGGACGAACTTAACATATTTTATCACAACAAATCTAATAAATGGAAACTTTGTAATCTCTAATCAAAGTATATGTGTTTATTTAGTTTAGGCTAATCTAGTTTCCTAGTGTTAAAAAGATATATATTTTTTTATTATGACTAATATCTACCAATACCCTCAGGAGGAAAATATATATTTTCACTTCTCCCAAAGCTAGCTGGGATCAGAAGCCAATTTGTATAGAGATGATTATTTAAACGGTCAGCTGTCTAATACATTACCGTTCTGGCCCTAAAACTCCTGCACTCATCTGTCCCACGTCAAACACGCACAGCTTTACAGCAGGGACAACACATTGTGGCAGATGTGCTATCTTTCTATACACCCTCTACTCTAGATGGTCTATAGTAACGTTGTCTCATCCTCCACTACTTGGAATGAATTGTGAAATCGGAGAGAACTGTACTATCTATACTCCTCCTAAATAATGCTCAATAATTATGTTTTGTCATTAAAAAAAATCTAAACAAGTGAATAGTGTGATCCAATAGCTTATTCGGGTGACTGGTTTTGATAGCCGTTTGATAGGTTTTGATAGGCGTTTGATTGGTTTTGATAGCTGTTTGATTGGTTTTGATAGCCGTTTGATTGGTTTTGTCAGCCGTTTGATAGGTTTTGATAGGCGTTTGATTGGTTTTGATAGCCATTTGATTGGTTTTGATAGCCGTTTGATTGGTTTTGATAGCCGTTTGATTGGTTTTGATAGCCGTTTGATTGGTTTTGATAGCCGTTTGATTCCAGGTTCTCTTGAGATTCACCAGACATAACTGTTATCTGAGAACTACAATGCTTTACTCTACAGTGCAGTGATCTTAGCGCTAATATCCAGAGATACACTACCTTAGAGCAGTAGCACCATCTACTGCTCAAATTACAACTAATACTTACTGAAACATAAAGTATTGGAATAAAACTGAAAAACACACATCGTTCTGTGTTAGAAAAATGTAATGTTATCATGAAAGATATACATAGTTAATTTGCTTCATGTACCATGACGGCCTACTGTACAATATTTTCTGTCACAGGGCAACATCAGACAGACACTAGCCTCCCTCCTAAAGACACACAGACCACCAGTCCAGTAACAGACAGTGTCTTTTTCAACGTCAGTGGTTGAGGATGTGAGATTATTGAGCAGTGAAACACAGCGACTGGCGAGCTGGGTTGAGGTCAATTATATTTCAATTCAGTCAATTCAGGAAGTAAACAGAAATCTCATAGAAATTTAGGAAAACTGGAATTGTAAATTCAGATTACTTCCTGAAATAATTATTTAACTGAATTGACCCCAACCCTGCTGACGAGCAAACAGGAAAATATGGAGAGTTAGATAGACACAGTCAGAAAGATGGAGGCAGGGACAAGGGACTGAGAGGAGGGTTAACGACATTAAGAAACAAATATAGTAACAAAAGGATACATGGAAATCAAAAACTTACTTGATTTGATAAATCCGTTATAGTTATTTTTTGCTGAGAAAAATGCAAAGACAATGAAAAGTTACAGGGTTGTTGCAATGAGAGCAAATTATATAGCCTGATAATACAGGTTATAACGGAAGGTTATAACGACAGCAAATTATATAGCCTGATAATACAGGTTATAACGGAAGGTTACAATGAGAGCAAATTATATAGCCTGATAATACAGGTTATAACGGAAGGTTATAATGAGAGCAAATTATATAGCCTGATAATACAGGTTATAACGGGAAGGTTACAATGAGAGCAAATTATATAGCCTGATAATATAGGTTATAACGAGAAGGTTATAATGAGAGCAAATTATATAGCCTGATAATACAGGTTATTACGAGAAGGTTACAATGAGAGCAAATTATATAGCCTGATAATACAGGTTATTACGGAAGGTTATAATGAGAGCAAATTATATAGCCTGATAATACAGGTTATAACGGGAAGGTTACAATGAGAGCAAATTATATAGCCTGATAATACAGGTTATAACGGAAGGTTATAATGAGAGCAAATTATATAGCCTGATAATACAGGTTATAACGGAAGGTTATAATGCCAGTTATAAAGCTGCTGTTGGGTTCAATCTCTTTAAGGCACTTCTGAACTGAGGTGTACCTTGAAGACCAAATGGACCAAGCAATGGAAAATAACAATTGGTTAGTAAAAATCTGGATGTTTCAATGACTTGCGGTGATGCCGTCAGCTCAGCCAGGTCTCACCAGATTGACTTCAGTATTCAAAGTGTTTCCACATCCCCAAGACGTTGGGAGACGCCCCCCCCCCACCCCTGGACAAAGGTTTAATACTGAAGTCAGACTGTGATACTTCGTTGGTCAAGGAGCTGAAATTATGAATGGTTAACTTAAAATGATCAACCGTCCGTATTGTTACTGACACAGTGCAACGTAGTTTTAGTTACTGCATGTACAGTACTTCATACATCGTGACTGAGACCTATAGAACAATACATTTACAAAGGAAAGGTTTTCCCTACTCCCCATGAAAAAGAGTATCCCAGATTCCACATGATTTACTTTCTGTAAGTCAGCTTTTGGACCCCTGTAGAGTCCAACATGTTCATCAATACTTTACCTATTGGACCCCTGCAGAGTCCAACATGTTCAACAATACCTTATCTATTGGACCCCTGTAGAGTCCAACATAAAGGTCAGGTTTTTTAGCTAATGGCAGGACAGTGAGAGGACATGTTCAACCAGGGAGCATGCTGGTCCTGGCATCTGTCGCCTGCGATTGGCCGGCACAGGACTAACAGGCTAGCATCTGTCCCACAACAAGAGAATGAAAAGAGGGACACCTAGTCAGTTTTGAATGCAGTGAACCGAAAAGTGTCTTCCACATTTAACCCAACCCCTCTGAATCAGAGAGGTGCGGGGGGGGGGGGGACTGCCTTAATCGACGTTCACAGCACCCAAGGAGCAGTTGTTGGCGGTTAACTGCCTTGCTCAAGGGAGAAATGGCAGATTTCTTCACCTTGCCGCCTCAGGGAGTCTAACCAGCAACCTTTTGGTTACTGGCCCAACGCGCTTAACAGCTAGGCTACCTGCCACCCGAAGGAGAGAGAGATGGAGAGAGAGAGAGAGCGAGAGAGAGAGAGAAATGGAGAGAGAGATGGAGCGAGAGAGAGCGAGAGAGGGAGATGAGGGGTCTCTGGGTGGCCTGGGGGTTAGGAACTGTCACTCTGAGTTTCATGACAACTGGTAACACTCCAAAAATGAAAATGCAAACATAATTTTCATGTCAGCCCGCATGAGGCCCTGCTCTCAGCGTGCCCCCACGCCGTGTAGACAGCGACTCTGGAGCATTCTCTGCTAACTTAGCCATGCAGCCAGACTACGGCTAGTCAGCTAGTCACATCCACAACAGCCCTGGCTGGAAGACATGCTGCAGCTGAGTGTCAATGCCGGTGTGTATAGCTGGTGTAGAAGTCAGGTGTAGGAAAGCAGATCTGAGTGAACAACGTATTTTAATAAAATACGGAAAAGGAATAACAAATCCAACGTGCCCTTAAAAAACACACGGGCGAATATATTCAGCCGTAGAACTCGGCAAAGAAAACAACAAAAAATCACGCACAAAAAACATGGGGAAAACCGAGGGTTAAATAATGAACATGTAATTTGGGAATTGAAACCAGGTGTGTAAAACAGACAAAACAAATGGAACATGAAAAATGGATCGGCGATGGCTAGAAGGCCGGTGACGTCGACCGCCCGAAAACCACCCGGACAAGGAGAGGGACCGACTTCGGCGGAAGTCGTGACAGTAACCCCCCCTTGATGCACGGCTCCAGCAGCGCGCCGACACCGACCTCAGGGACGACCCGGAGGACGAGGCGCAGGGCGATCCGGATGGAGACGGTGGAACTCCCGCAGCATCGAAGGGTCCAACACGTCCTCCGCCGGCACCCAGCATCTCTCCTCCGGACCGTACCCCTCCCACTCCACGAGGTACTGAAGGCCCCTCTTCCGATGCCTCGAGTCCATGATGGCTCGAACAACATACGCCGGGACCCCCTCGATGTCCAGAGGGGGCGGAGGAACCTCCCGCACCTCAGACTCCTGGAGTGGACCAGCCACCACCGGCCTGAGGAGAGACACATGGAACGAGGGGTTAATGCGGTAATCTGGGGGGAGCTGTAATCTGTAACAAACCTCGTTCAGTCTCCTCAGGACTTTAAATGGCCCCACAAACCACGGGCCCAGCTTCCGGAGGGGCAGGTTTCGGGTCGAGAGCCAGACCCTGTCCCCCGGTGCGAACACCGGGGCCTCACTGCGGTGGCGGACGGCGCTCGCCTTCTGCTGCCTCATGGCCCATTGCAGGTGCACATGGGCGGCGTCCCAGGTCTCCTCCGAGCGCTTAAACCATTCGTCCACGGCAGGAGCCTCAATCTGGCTCTGATGCCAAGGTGCCAGAACCGGCTGATAACCCAGTACGCACTGGAAGGGAGAGAGGTTAGTGGAGGAGTGGCGGAGTGAGATTTGGGCCATCTCTGCCCAGGGGATGAACGTCGCCCACTCCCCCGGCCGGTCCTGGCAATTTGACCACAGAAACCTACCCACATCCTGGTTTACTCTCTCCACCTGCCCGTTACTCTCGGGGTGAAAACCTGAGGTGAGGCTGACCGAGACCCCCAGACATTCCATGAACGCCCTCCAAACCCTGGATGTGAACTGGGGACCCCGATCAGATACTATGTCCTCAGGCACCCCGTAGTGCCGGAAGACCTGTGTGAACAGGGCCTCCGCAGTCTGTAGGGCCGTAGGGAGACCGGGCAAAGGAAGGAGACGGCAGAACTTAGAAAACCGATCCACATTGACCAGGATCGTGGTGTTACCCTGTGAGGGAGGAAGATCAGTCAGGAAGTCCACAGACAGGTGCAACCACGGCCGCTGTGGAACGGGTAGGGGTTGTAACTTCCCTCTGGGCAGGTGTCTAGGAGCCATGCACTGGGCGCACACCGAGCAGAAGGAAACATAAACCCTAACGTCCTTAGCTAAAGTGGGCCAATAGTACTTCCCACTAAGACAGCGCACTGTCCAACCGATGCCAGGATGACCAGAGGAGGGTGACGTGTGGGCCCAATAGATCAACCGGTTGCGGACAGCAGACGGAACGTACAGACGCCCAGCTGGACACTGAGAGGGAGTGGGCTCTGTATGTAACGCCCGCTCGATGTCTGCGTCCAGCTCCCACACTACCGGTGCCACCAGGCAAGAGGCTGGGAGTATGGGAGTGTGATCCATGGACCGCTCCTCTGTGTCATACATCCGGGACAGTGCATCTGCCTTAGCATTCTGGGAACCTGGTCGGTAGGAAAGGGTGAAAACAAAACGGGTAAAGAACATGGCCCACCTTGCCTGACGAGTGTTCAGTCTCCATGCCTTCAGAGCCTTGACAACAGCCAACAGCTCCCGATCCCCCCACATCATAGTTTCGCCCCACCGGGCTGAGCTTCTTCGAAAAGAAGGCACAGGGGCGGAGCTTCGGTGGCGTACCCAAGCGCTGAGAGAGCAGTCGCACCGGTCCCCCCTTCAGCAGTGAGGTAATTGGAGCCGCTACCTGACCATAGCCCCGGATAAACCTCCGGTAATAGTTGGCAAACCCAAGGAACCGCTGCACTTCCTTTACCGTGGTGGGAGTCGGCCAATTACGCACGGCTGAAATGCGGTCACTCTCCATCTCCACCCCTGACGTGGAAATGCGGTACCCTAGGAAGGAGACGGACTGTTGGAAGAACAGACATTTCTCAGCCTTGACGTACAGGTCATGCTCCAACAGTCGACCAAGCACCCTGCGCACCAGAGACACATGCTCGGCGTGTGTAGCGGAGTATATCAGAATGTCGTCGATATTCACCACTACACCCTGCCCGTGCAGGTCCCTGAGAATCTCGTCAACAAAGGCCTGAAAGACTGATGGAGCATTCATCAACCCGTACGGCATGACGAGGTATTCATAGTGCCCTGAGGTGGTACTAAATGCCGTCTTCCACTCGTCCTCCTCCTGGATACGCACCAGGTTGTAAGCGCTCCTGAGATCCAATTTTGTGAAGAAGCGCGCCCCGTGCATTGACTCGATCGCACTGGCTATGAGTGGCAGCGGGTAGCTGTATCTCACAGTGATCTGATTGATACCCCGATAGTCAATACACGGGCACAGACCTCCATCCTTCTTCTTCACAAAAAAGAAACTCGAGGAGGCAGGTGAAGTGGAGGGCTGAATGTATCCCTGCCCCAGTGATTCGGAGACATATTTCCATAGCCGCCATCTCCACCTGGGACAGAGGGTACACGTGACTCCTGGGAAGTGCTGCGTCTACCAGGAGATTTATCGCACAATCCACCCGTAGATGGGGTGGTAATTTAGTCACCCTCTTCTTACAGAAGGCAAGAGCCAAATCGGCATATTCTGAGGGGATGCGCATGGTGGAGACCTGGTCTGGACTTTCCACCGTAGTCACACCGATGGAAACCCCTACACACCTACCTGAGCACTTTCGTGACCACCCCTTGAGAGCCCTCTGCTGCCACGAAATAGTGGGGTCATGACAGGCCAACCAGGGTAGGCCCAGCACCACGGGAAACGCAGGAGAATAAATCAGGAAGAGACTGATTCTCTCCTTGTGACCCTCCTGCGTAACCATGTCTAGTGGAGCGGTGGCCTCCCTAATCAGCCCTGACCCTAATGGTCAACTATCTAGGGCGTGCACATGAAAGGGCATATCAACAGGAACAATGGGGATCCCTAAACTATGGGCAAAAGAACGGTCAATAAAATTCCCAGCTGCGCCTGAATCTACGAGCGCCTTATGCTGGGAAACCGGGGAATACCAGGAAATTCAATAAACACATACATGTGAGCAATAGGGAGCTCTGGGTGAGTCTGGTGCCTACTCACCTGGGGTGACACGATAGTGCCCTGCCTGCTGCCTCTACTCCCTGAGGAACCCCCCCAGGACCGACTAGCAGTGTGCCATCTGCGGGCACAGATGGTGCAGGGAATGGCCCCTCCTCCAGTCACCCTAAGTGCGGCACCTCCCAGCTCCATGGGAATCGGAGCGGAGGTGCTGGGGGATGGAACGGACAGGCCCCGATCCGGACGTCCGGGGGAGTATGATGGGACGGCTGCCGGATGCCAGGGGTTCCTACTCCAGCTGGAACTCTATCTGGCGACCGTCCACCCGGATCCTTCAGGACGTGAGAGTGTGTCCACCCTCGTCTCCTGCCTCTCAGGCAAAGCACTGGAATGGGCCAACGCCTTATGGAGTGAGGGATACGCGCCGTTGGATCATTACCGAGAGGCAGGAGACGAGGGTGGACACACTCTCACGTCCTGAAGGAGCCGGGTGGACGGTCGCCAGGTAGAGTTCCAGCTGGAGTAGGAACCCCTGGCATCCGGCAGCCGTCCCATCATACTCCCTCGGGAGCGCGAGTCGAATCCCGCTGGGACCGGGTGAAGGAGGAGAGAACAGTGGAACCGGCTGTAGAGGAGGTGGTGGAGGCGCTGGCAGACCTCCTTCTCTCTCCCATCTATCCATCGTCTGCAGCACGCGATCCATGGCAGTGCCCAGACGTTGCAACATGGTTGCGTGCTGCTGGACGCGCTCTTCAACTGCTGGGAGGGCTTCTGCTCCTGCTGACTCCATTATTTGGGGTGCGTGATTCTGTCAATGCCGGTGTGTATAGCTGGTGTAGAAGTCAGGCGCAGGAAGGCAGATATGAGTGAACAATGTATTTTAATAAAATACGGAAAAGGAATAACAAATCCAACGTGCCCTTAAAAAACACACGGGCGAATATATCCAGCCGTAGAACTCGGCAAAGAAAACAACAAACAATCACGCACAAAAAACATGGGGAAAACAGAGGGTTAAATAATGAACATGTAATTTGGGAATTGAAACCAGGTGTGTAAAACAAAGACAAAACAAATGGAACATGTTAAAATGGATCGGCAATGGCTAAAAGGCCGGTGACGTCGACCGCCGAAAACCGCCCGAACAAGGAGAGGGACCGACTTCGGCGGAAGTCGTGACACTGAGGGGAGAGGACAGCCGCAGAAACTAGACTATGTGCTGCAGATCTGCTTATGATAAAAAAATAAGTTTGCTTAAACAAATGTGGGACTGACTTTATATATCAAAGTAAGATGTAACAACAGATGCATATTCTGCTCCTCCCATGCCACACAACATACACTAGTGTGGGTTGATGACATCATGCTCTGACACCTCAGAGAGATATAAAATGCCTTAGTTATCAGAGACTAAGCTGGCTACATGTTTGTATTTCTGTCTGTAGGGACTTGTTTCTTGGCAAACTGTGTTGTCTTACAGCCCTGAATCTGAAAGCATCTACTGTAATTGAGTGAGAGTGATCCAGGTCACTAGTAAATAAACGTAAACATCCTACAGTTGGTAACACATAGGCTACAGTAGTATGAAACCCCTACTACAATAATATTAGATTATAAACATTACAAATAATAAAGCCAAGCGGAATTGGTATTTTGTCCACTAAAAACACTGTAACATTAGAATTTGGTCATTAAACAGCATTTCTTGTAATTTAAGAGATGTACCTTAACCAACTAAATAACCAAATATGAAGCAGTAAATATGGTGACACTTACTAAAGGATAACCAAAACAGCATTAAAACACATGCCAGACTAACATAGCATGCTCTAGAAGACAACTAGTAGCAGGACAAAGACACTACTGGATAACCAACATCATTATAACACTGATCTCCAACATCAATCAACAACATCAACAATCACGGCAGTCGATAACAAAACTCACATATATGGACTATGCATTCTAAACGACACAGAAAACACACAAACCAAAGGCTTCGTACTGCACGCGCATACACACACAAACACACACACACAGACACACACACACACACAGTGCACATCACAAACACGGATGACACACGCTGTGTGTGTCACGTTGACAACTTACAGGCACGTAAAGTGGTCGAGCAATCATTAAGAGAGACAGGAGAGAGAGGGAAGCCACGCTGCTGAAGGGTGTCCTTTGTGTTACTATGGTGATGCACATTGGCCGACATGCGAGAGCAGTCACGCTCTGAACGGCCGCAATCAAAACAACATGCCAGCGTCATTCTCTTGTAGACGGACATCTTGGCTACAGTCATGGGACGGTTGGGCGGTTGGAGCGATGGAAGGATGAGAGGAGAGGAGGAAAGGCAGCAGGTTAATGGCAAGGCAAGGTTATCCTGTAACCTAGTGAAGGGGGGGAGGAGTGAGAGAGACTTGGGAGGAGGGTACCTGGGGGGGACATGGAAGGGGTGCTAACAAAAAAGGAACAGGTGGCGAGTCAGACCCTTACTACCAAGTCACTGACTAGTACAACTTCTATTCTACAATCTGAGACTGTAGCTAAATCCCAACGTGGGCTTTAGTTTGAAAATATTCACTAATGCTAACTTGTGTTCTTATGCACACAATAGGAGGATCTTCAGTCAGTTAGAGATGTCTTCTGAGACTGGAGGACGTCAATATCAAAGGGTCAAGGTAACTGTGTGTGTGGGGGGTTAAAAGGGGAGGTGAAGGATGAATAATGTCCTCAGGAGGTGAAACTGTCAGGAACACTGCTTGACTGTCCCCATCTGATACAATAGGTGAGTGACTGGGTTACTGTACCCATCTGATAGTGGCTGGGTTACTGTACACATCTGGCAGTGACTGGGTTACTGTACCCATCTGGAAGTGGCTGGGTTACTGTACCCATCTAGCAGTGGCTGGGTTACTGTACCCATCTGGCAGTGGCTGGGTTACTGTACCCATCTGATAGTGGCTGGGTTACTGTACCCATCTGGAAGTGGCTGGGTTACTGTACCCATCTGGAAGTGGCTGGGTTACTGTACCCATCGGATAGTGGCTGGGTTACTGTACCCATCTGGCAGTGGCTGGGTTACAGTACCCATCTGGAAGTGGCTGGGTTAGGTGAGTGACTGGGTTACTGTACCCATCTGATAGGTGAGTGACTGGGTAACTGTACCCGTCTGATAGGTGAGTGACTGGGTTATTGTACCTGTCTGAAAGGTGAGTGACTGGGTTACTGGACCTGTCTGAAAGGTGAGTGACTGGGTTACTGTACCCATCTGATAGGTGAGTGACTGGGTAACTGTACCCGTCTGATAGGTGAGTGACTGGGTTACTGTACCCATCTGATAGGTGAGTGACTGGGTTACTGTACCCATCTGATAGGTACAATAACCCAGTCACTCACCTGTCTGAAAGGTGATTGACTGGGCTACTGTGCCCATCTGATAGGTGAGTGACTGGGTTACTGTACCCATCTGATAGGTGAGTGACTGGGATATTGTACCTGTCTGAAAGGTGAGTGACTGGGTTACTGTACCCATCTGATAGATGAGTGACTGGGTTACTGTACCCGTCTGATAGGTGAGTGACTGGGTTACTGTACCCATCTGATAGGTGAGTGACTGGGTTA
>QNTS01005593.1:56783-69536 GCA_003317085.1 Hucho hucho
TGTACCTGTCTGAAAGGTGAGTGACTGGGTTACTGTACCTGTCTGAAAGGTGAGTGACTGGGTTATTGTGCATCATACCTCTAGTACTGATCCACCGTATCCCAGTTACACCACAGTTAAATCACCTGGTATAATATCCCAGTTACACCACAGTTAAATCACATGGTGTAATATCACAGTTATACCACAGTTAAATCACATGGTATAATATGCAGTTACACCACAGTTAAATCACATAGTATAATATCCCAGTTACACCACAGTTAAATCACATGGTATAATATCAGATACACCACAGTTAATCACATGGTATAATATCACAGTTACACCACATTTAAATCACATGGTATAATATCCCAGTTACACCACAGTTAAATCACATGGTATAATATCACAGTTACACCACAATTATGCAGCCTGCTGACCAGACCGCTCGCTCACGTGCGTCCATGTGCGCCTTCGAGCGTATGTTGATTTTGTCCACCCACACCAGACGCGATCAGGACACGCAGGTTGAAATATCAAAACAAACTCTGAACCAACTATATTAATTTGGGTACAGGTCGAAAAGCATTAAACATTTATGGCAATTTTGCTTGCTAGCTTGCTGTTGCTAGGTCATTTGTCCTGGGATATAAACATTGGGTTATTATTTTAGCTGAAATGCACAAGGTCCTCTACTCCGAGAATTTATCCACAGATAAAAGTGTAAATCTAGTTAGTTTCTAGTTATCTCTCCTCCTTCAGGCTTCTTCTTCTGTGGACTTTATATGGCGGTTGGCAACCAACTTTAAGGTGCACTACCACCACCAACTGGACTGGAGTGTGGACCTCAGTTCATCTTTCAATCACCCACGTGAGTATATGCTCCTAAAAACCAATGAGGAGATGGGAGAGGCGAGACTTGCAGCTCGTCAAGCGTCACAAATAGAACCAAGTTCTATTTTAGCGCCTGGCTACGTAAACGCTCATTGACGCGCACGAGCAGTGTGGGTGCAATGATTGAATAACATGTATGTATGTGTACATTTATTTTTGCAACGCTCGTGCACGTGACCGCGGGCAGTGTGGTCAGCATGTAAATGTTTTAATAAAACAGTTAGCTGGTTTGGTGATGAACATGCTCTGTAAACATTTGATAACCCAAGCAAAGCTGCAGTGTGAAATCTCAATGTTACACTGAAGCTTATGATGCTAGCTATATCTTTCTCATGTTGGCATCCGTCCACAGAGAAGTTCACATGATGTAGCCGCAGGATGAGATGTTAGCCACATACAGTACAGTACACATGTAAGAGCGTGGGACAGGGCACCGGTCTCCTGGCTGCATGGGACTGGTTTGACTCAATCATAGTACTGTATGTAAAGTAGTCCTCACTTTTTTGGATTCATAAAGTAAAAGTGTGCCCATCTATCACGATCACTTGACCAAAGTCCAAATATCACTCACTCACTGCAGCAAAGATCACTCACTGCAGCAAAGATCACTCACTACAGCAAAGTAGCTGCATTTGCATTTGTTTAAGCTGTTTTCTAGTGACGTTTATTTGGATACATCCATAACAATGGGCTAATGAGGCGATATTTCACCTGGTATAGAAAATGTGCTCACTCGTCAGGACAATGTTGTTCAGAGGAGCTAGTCAACAACACAGCTAACACAATCACTTCAAACTGAAGCTGGAAAGATTGAAAACTAGCTGCACTTCGTTTCGTTTAACCTGTTTTCTATTGACATTTCTTTGTATATATCCATAAAAATTATGCCAGCTGATTCATGATTTTGACTGGCTGAGAAACGTTGCCTGTCTGTCTGTCGGTCGGTCTCGTCCCGACTCCCGACACGTTCATTACTATGGGTCAACTGGAGATCGAATTTGAATATTGAAACAATGCTGCAAATGTTGGAGATTCAGACAGCAATGTTTATACAAATCTCCGCTGTTGAAAACTAAAAGTTGGTCTAAAAGAAATGTGAGATAATGTCTAGATTTATTTTATAGTGGAGATCAAGTTTATAAAGTGCCTGGCTGGGCTGATGAGACAGTGGATTGCGCAGTCAGATGGAACAGAGTAAATAGGCATTCTAACGTCATATTTAGCTGGTGGTAACTTGTGGAATAGACACCGGCTGGAATGTGGTTTTAACCAATCAGCATTCAGGACGTTGTATAAAGGCCAATAACTAAGTCAATATCCAATATTCAATATCCAATAATGTTTGCTGCTTTCACAGTATCTTTTGATTTATTTTTAGCATTGCTGAGTTCTAACCATTGACTCATTCTAACCTCGTTCAGATTGCTGAAGTGTTAGGAGGACATCTGGTGGTAGCCTGCAGTACTTATTCTAACCTCATTCAGATTGTTGAAGTGTTAGGAAGACATCTGGTGGTAGTCTGCAGTAACTGTTTAAAAGTGAAATTGAGTCCAGAGATACGGGTGGTACATTCTATCTTAGATTTCTGACTGCGTTCAATGTACTCCTTGACCAGAGAGTAAAGCGTGCAAATGAGATATGAATGAAGAATGTAGGCAGGTAGCAGTATTGACCTTCAACACGTGATATATGAATGAAGGACACGCAGGCAGGAATCAGTATTGACCTTAGCCACATGATATATGAATGAAGGACACGCAGGCAGGAATCAGTATTGACATTAGCCACATGATATATGAAGAAAGGACGCAGGCAGGCAGCAGTATTGACCTTCGCCACATGCGACATGGACAGTAATTTCAACCATAACAGATCTAATTCAAGGCAGCAGACTGTACTATGGAGGGGGAATGGTAGGGTACCCATATCACTCACAATAGATCACTATATGTGAACCGTTAATACATTGTTTAACGTTCCAAGGCAGCAAGAAGAGAACACATCAAGAGTTAGGGTCAATAGGTATGGACATAACTTAAGACAAGACAAGTGTCTCCAGTCTAGGCACACCGTTGAATAAGCCTGTTTGAAATCACGAAAGGAGAAACGTAACACAGACGTAAGACAGATCACACTGTTTTCGTTGCTGTCGAGACTGGTCCCAGATCTGTTTGTACTGTTTTTCCAACTTTTATAATCATTGTCACGCCAAAACATGACAGATCTGGGACCAGGGTATATGTTGCTTTATCCTCTTGCTCTTAAATCAGAACATCACTGTATCGACTGCTACATTAAATATGAATAAGTGTACGTTCCAAATGGTTCCCTATGCTTTATATAGTACACTACTTATGACCAGGGCCATGTGGGCCCATTTGAAACCCAGCCTTGGAACATAGATGGAAATAAATTTTCTGTAGACAGTTATTTGTACACTCACTGCTTGTTTAAAAGGGGCAATCAGCAGTTCGAACAATAACAAAGTGGCCCACCCTGCCACAGGTTTGGTAACCAGCTGAGGGATGGAGCTGGAGAAATAACTACTCTCAAATTCATGGACAAAGCTATGGATACAAGGACTGAACATCCATGATATCTATATGATCGTCATAATGATATTTTGAGGCTATTAATATTTACAATATTTACAAAGAAAGGAATAAAACAGGCTTATATTTTGGTTTCTGATGGAGTACCGTCAGTTGAACTAAGCTCATGAGGCAGCTATAAGTTATATTCTTCAAGAATCAACGGGTCTATATCAACTTGAATCTTCACCTAAAAATTGATATAAGAACTGCAGATTTGCCCCTTTCAAGTAATCCTACGGCCTTTCCAGATGCAGAGGTTAAATGGTTTTATCCTGTGAATAAAGGACTTAACTGGTTTAGACAAGTGACTATGTAGGTCATGTCAAGACAATGTCTGCGTCCCTAATGACACCCCCTTTCCCTATATACTGCACGTCTTTTGACCAACGCCCCAAAGTAGTGCACTGTAAAGGGAATATGGCTCCATTTGGGACACAGCCAATGGCACTATAATGTTTATGCTGATGTTAGCTCTGCTTAAACCTAGACTGTAAACAAATTCCTGTCAACACTCATCTATAGTATAGTATACACACAGTATAGTAAACATATAGTATAGTACACATATAGTATAGTACACATAGTATAGTATATGTATAGTATAATACACATATAGCATAGTGTAGCACACAAATAGCATAGTATACAGTTAGTATAGTACACATATAGTATTGTAGAGTGCACATATAGTGTAGTATAGTACACATATAGTACACTATAGTATAGTACATGTATAGCATAGTATATAACATGTATAGTATGGTATAGTACACATATAGTATTGCAGAGTACATGCATAGTACACATATAGTATAGTATATTACATGAATAGTACATATATAGTATAGTATAGTACATTTATATTATAGTACACATATAGTATAGCACACATATAGTATTTCTAGAGTACACATATAGTATAGTAAACATATAGTATACATATACTATAGTATAGTACACATATACTATAGTATAGTACACATATAGTAGAGTACACATATAGTAAAGTACAGTACACATATAGTATAGTATAGTACATGTATAGTATACAGTGTTACAATATTGTGCATTAAAGACAATGCTCAATAAATATTGATTTTAAAAAACAGTAAATACTTACATCGTTTGCATCCACATTTCTTTATCCTTTTGGGATCTGTAATGTCATCGTGGCAAGCTTTGCAGTAGAAAAGTGCCCTATGAAAACACCCCAGACATATTTTAGTATCCAACCATCAGTAAGTCCAGACTAATTTAACATAATTTGATGTCAAACTTTATTTGGAGGCTTTCTGAGTCTTTTCTACAGAGAACAATTAGATACTTTCACATACAAGGCATTCGGCAAACTATTCAGACCCTTTGACTTTTTCCACATTTTGTTACATTACAACCATATTCTAAAATTGATAAAATTGTTTTTTCCCTTATCACTCTAGTATTCAGAGCCTTGAGTCTTCTTGGGTACAAGCTTGGGACACCTGTATTTGTGGAGTTTCTCCCATTCTTCTTTGCAGATACTCTCAAGCTCTGTCAGGTTGGATGGGGAACGTTGCTGCACAGCTATTTTCAGGTCTCTCCAGAGCTGTTAGATTGGGTTCAAGTCTGGGCTCTGGCTGGGCCACTCAAGGACAGGTCCTGAGCGCTCTGGAGCAGGTTTTCATCAAGGATCTCTTTGTACTTTGCTCCGTTCATCTTTCCCTCAATCCTGACTAGTCTCCCTGCCACTGAAAAATGTCCCTACAGCATGATGCTGACACCACCAAGCTTCCCCGTAGGGATGGTGCCAGGTTTCCTCCAGACGTGACACTTGGCATTCAGGCCAAAGAGTTCAATCTTGGTTTCATCAGACCAGATAATGTTGTTTCTCATGGTCTGAGAGTCCTTTAGGTGCCTTTTGGCAAACTATAAAGCAGATGTCATGTGCCTTTTACTGAGGAGTGGCCTCCGTCTGGCCACTCTACCATAAAGGCCTGGTGGAGTGCTTCTGGAAGGTCCTCTCATCTCCACAGAGGAACTCTAGAGCACTGTCAGTGACCATCGGGTTCTTGGTCACCTCCCTGACCAAGGCCCTTCTCCAACGATTGCTCAGTTTGGCCGGCCAGCCAGCTCTAGGAAGAGTCTTGGTGGTTCCAGACTTCTTCCATTTAAGAATGATGGAGGCCACTGTGTTCTTAGGGACCTTCAATGCTGCAGACATTTTGTGGTACCCTTCCCCCAGATCTGTGCCCCGACACAATCCTGTCTCTGAGCTCTACGGACAATTCCTTCGACCTCATGGCTTGGTTTTTTCTCTGACATGCACTGTCAACTGTGGGACCTTATATAGACAGGTGTGTGCCTTTCCAAATCATGTCCAATCAATTGAATTTAACACACGAGGACCCCAATCAAGTTGTAGAAACATCTCAAGGCTGATCAATGGAAACAGGAAGCACCTGTGCTCAATTTCGAGTCTCATAGTAAAGCTCTGAATACTTATGTAAATGTTTTGATACATTTGCAAACAAATCTAAAAACCTGTTTTCACGTTGTCATTATGGGGTATTGTGATGTCATTATGGGGTATTGTGATGTCATTATGGGGTATTGTGATGTCATTATGGGGTATTGTGATGTCATTATGGAGTATTGCGTGTAGATTGCTGATGACATGTTTTTATTGAATCCATTTGAGAATAAGGCTGTAACGTAACAAAATGTGGACAAAGTCAAGGGGTCTGAATACTTCCTGAAGGCAATGCACAAGTACCAACCTCTTAACTTCTTTGGCATCGCTGGCGATAAAGAACCCCAAGGTTCCTTCCTGCATCTTCACATGGTTCCCAGGGTTGATGAGGGTGCTGTTGTAAATACAAACAAAAATAGATGGTCGTCAATGAGGAGAATAATTCTGTTACAGACAGTTAGCATCCTAATGCTCTAATCACAAGGAATGGTATACACTTAGACAAGACCAATATCTGGTGTGGACAAACAGAGGTTGGTGACTGTAAGGTAGCTCATGAGAATCACTGTAAAACAAATGTAAATCAAATTTGTCACTGGTATTATGAAATTGACTGCATCATCCAATGGGAATTTGTGATGTAATGATTCATGATGATGAATATATAGAACCTCCATCTGTCAAGGATGAGAATGAACATTCAGGTAAGGTTAGGTGTCTGAGAGAGAACAACATTAGAGCTAAGGTACTGTATACTAGCCTGGTCACCCCAGACCAGCTTGTGTCGTATAGCCAACTCTTATGGTCGTTGGCTTTATAGCACAACCATACCTGTATACTAGCCTGGTCACCCCAGAACTGTGACAAATCACATAATATGTTACATGGACTCTGTTTTAAATAATAGGGGTAGACATGATTTATGAATGACTAACCCAACATCTGTAAGGTCCCGGTCCCTCAGTCAAGTATTGAATTTCATTGTATTGACAGATTCAACCACAAATACCAAGGAGCTTTCGAATGCCTCATAAAGAAGGGCAGTGATTGGTAGATGGGTAATAATAACAAATCATACATTGAATATCTCTTTACGCATGGTCAAGTTAATAATTATGTTGTGGATTATGTATTAAACCACCCAGCCACATCAAAGATGCAGTCGTCCTTCTGAAGGGGTGGCAGGTAGCCTTGTGGTTAGAGCGTTGGACTAGTAACTGAAAGGTTGCAATATCGAATCCCCGAGCTGACAAGGTAAAAATCTGTCGTTCTGCCCCTGAACAGACCGTTAACCCACTGTTCCTAGGCCGTCATTGAAAATAAGAATATGTTCTTAACTGACTTGCCTAGTTAAATAAAGGTTAAAAAAAAAGAACTGAGCTGCAGGACAGGAAGGAAACTGCTCAGGGATGTCATCATGAGGCCATAAAACAGCTACAGAATTCCTTTGGCTGTGATGGGAGAAAAACTGAGGATGGATCAACACCATTGTAGTGACTCCACAATAATGACCAATACGACAGAGGGAAAAGAAGAAGACAAATATACAGAATAAAAATATTCCAAAACTTGCATCTTGTATGCAACAAGGTACTAAAGTAATACTGCAACAACAACAAAATCACAGCAAAGGAATACACTTTTTGGCCTAAATACAAAGCCTTTTGTTTGGGGCGATTCCAACACAGGGGCCTCCTGAGTGGTGCAGCGGTCTAAGGCACTGCATCGTAGTGCTAGAGGCGTTACTACAGACTCGGGAACGATCCCGGGCTGTGTTGCAGCCGGCCGTGACCGGGAGACACATGATGCGGCGCACAATTGGCCCAGCGTCGTCCGGGTTAGGGGAGGGTTTGGCCGGCCGGGATGTCCTTGTCCCATCGCTCTCTCGAGACTCCTGTGGCGGGCCGGGCGCATGCACGCTGACACGGTCGCCAGTTGGACAGTATTTCCTCCAACACATTGGTGCGGCTGGCTTCCTGGTTAAGTGAGCAGTGTGTCAAGAAGCAGTGCGGCTTGACAGGGTCATGTTTTCGGAGGACGCATGGCTCTTGACCTTCGCCTCTCCCGAGTCCGTACGGGAGTTGCAACGATGGGACAAGACTGTAACTAGCAATTAGGGAGAAAAAAGTACTAAAAAACAACAACAACACATCACTGTGTAACTGCCTCTTAATTTTCAAGCATGGTGGTGGCTGCATCATGGTATGGGTATGGTTGTCATTGGCAAATACTGGGGAGTTTTTCAGGATAAAAATAAACGGGATGGAGCAAAGTACAGGCAAAATCCTAGAGGAAAAAACTACTTCAGTCTGCTTTATACCAGACACTGGGAGAGGATTTCCCCTTTCAGCAGGACAAGAACCTACAACACAAGGCCAAATCTACACTGGAGTTGCTTACCAAGAAGACAGTGAACGTTCCTGAGTGGCCGAGTTACAGTTTTGACTTAAATCTGCTTGATTTAAATGTATTGCAAGACTTGAAAATTGCTGTCTAGCCATGATCTCCAACATCTTGACAGAGCTTGAAGAAGTTGCAGAGTATGTTGTGAAGATTGTTGACCAGAAAATTACAATTAAATACATTTCAATACCACTTTGTAACACAATAAAATGTGAATCCAAGGGGTCTGAATACTTTTGCAAGGCACTGTATGTTTCATGCATGGCTGTGGGTCTGTTTGAAAGAGAGTAGCAGCATTGTGACATTATGACAGAAACATTCTGTCATAATTCACAAATGTTAACATTTGTCAAATGGATAACCTGTATAGGGCCGCATGTGACTTGTTCAACATTATTTTTACAATGCAATGTCTGACAAACATCAATATGTACAATTGGCAATGTATAATACACAAGTAGGAGTGTCTTGACCTCTGAATGCTCGGCTATGAAAAGCCAAATGACATTTACTCCTGAGGTGCTGACCTGTTGCACCCTCTACAAACACTGCGATTATATATGAACGTTTGAACATCTTGAAGAACGATCTGGACTTAATAATAGCCATGTACATACTCTTAGAATCTCCACCCGGCACAGCCAGAAGAGGACTGGCCACCCCTCAGAGTCTGGCTCCTCTCTAGGTTTCTACCTAGGTTCCTGCCTTTCTAGGGAGTTTTTCCTAGCCACCGTGCTTCTACACCTGCATTGCTTGCTGTTTGGGGTTTTAGGCTGGGTTTCTGTGTAGCACTTTATGACATCAGCTGATGTAAAAAGGGCTTTATAAATACATTTGATTTGAACTGTACCTGCTTTCCCTTATATCAGACTTGTACTCGATAGCGATCAGTAGCAGCTTTAGCTTCACATAGCAGAGTCTAGAGAGGAGCATTCAAAAACATCAATATTATTAAACAATCAATGGGACGAGAGAGAGAGAGACAGAGAGAGAGAGAGAGCGACAGAGACAGAGAGCGAGAGAGGAATGTCGAGAGCGAACGATGGCGATAGAGAGAGTGAAAGAGAGAGAGAGAGAGAGAGAGGAATGTCGAGAGGGAACAATGGAGAGAGAGAGACAGACAGAGGTAGAGAGAGAATGAAAGTTGTAGAGATAGAGAAAGAAAGATAGAAAGAAAGAATGAAAGAAAGAAAGAAAGAAAGAAAGAAAGAAAGAAAGAAAGAAAGAGAAAGAAAGAGAGAGAGAGGTGGGTGATGGTGATTGAATATAATCAATATAGTAGGTACTTCAGAAAACAGTGTCATACTTACTCACAAATGGTGGGGAAGGATAAGCCCACAAAGGCACTAGACAGGTACTCAGTATACATTTCATTGGCTACTCCTTCCAGGTAATACTTCTGCCACGTGTCCTCTTCAATCTGAAACAATAACGGATAAAACATGGCTTGCAAAGGTACAGTATGTTATCAAGAACATATTTTATTTCACTCGCAACAAAAAGTTAACAAAGTGACCATAAAGCAAATAACCCTGTAAGTGTAGGTACATCTACGGTGTAAACTTAAATATAAAACAAGTATTCTGAAATTACAAATACAGTCAGAATATGGAATACTCTGTATATTAAAATAGTCTGAATATTCCCTTCGTCTTTACTAGGACCCAGGCACCTACAGACAAAGTGTGACCAAAGGATGAAGAACAATGCTGTACAAAAGCCTGTGGAAAAGTGGAATAATCTCCAGCTCTTCCTGGTAATTCGAGACGGATTTTAACAAGGATTACAGTCTGTTTAGGTCTCCCCAACATGTACCTTGATAAAGGACCTCATGGAGAAGAGGTTGGCCAGCATGGTGGAGAGGCCCTGAGCCAGACAACTCTGTGCGATGAAGCCAAGCTTCAGCTCAGCAAGGCAAATGGCATCGTCACCCTCCTTCCAGTTCCAACTGGGAATGTTCAAAAGGTGGGCCTGGGGACACGCAGGAAAGATGCAGAGAGATTAGGGTTACAAAATATTGGCAATTGTCCAAAAATTCCAAAGGCTTTGTAGCAATCCTGGTTGGAGGATTCCAAATGTCCTCTTAATCCATTCGAAAACCTGGGAATTTTGTGAAAGTTACCAGAATTTTGCAACCCTAATATATAATTGAGGTGTAGGAAGAACATCAGTAGAGAACTCATGTTCTCCTGCCTCCGCTGGAGTTCAATGGCACAGTGTAATAAGTAGCACTCTGAAGGGGTTGTAATGTACACACCTTGTTGTGGTACTGCAACATCTGGGTAATGATTCTGATCTTCGGGTGGTAGTTCTTGATGGATATCACCCTGGAATATTGTTACAAGAAACAATGTAAGACCCATCTACAGAATCTTGGACTCAGTAGTTTTCTTGCTTAGGGAACTTGAGAGTTGACATTGGCATATCGTATGGCAGTCAGCTATAACAGTCAATTATTTTTGGTACATTATCTATTATCAATGCATTACTCAAGAATACATACAGTTGAAGTCGGAAGTTTACATACACCTAAGTTGGAGTCATTAAAACTAGTTTTTCAACCACTCCACAAATTTCTTGTTAACAAACTATAGTTTTGGCAAGTCGGTTAGGACATCTACTTTGTGCATGACACAAGTCATTTATCCAACAATTGTTTACAGACAGATTATTTCACTTATAATTCATTATATCACAATTCCAGTGGGTCAGAAGTTTACATACACTAAGTTGACTGTGCCTTTAAGCAGCTTGGAAAATTCCAGAAAATGATGTCATGGCTTTAGAAGCTTCTGATAGGCTAATTGACATCATTTGAGTCAATTGGAGGTTTACCTGTGGATGTATTTTAAGGCCTACTTTCAAACTCAGTGCCTCTTTGCTTGACATCATGGGAAAATCAAAAGAAATCAGCCAAGACCTCCAAAATAAATTGTAGACCTCCACAAGTCTGATTCATCCTTGGGAGCAATCCACACGCCTGAAGGTACCATGTTCATCTGTACAAACAATAGTACGCAAGTATAAACACCATGGGACCACGCAGCCGTCATACCGCTCAGGAAGGAGTTAGTTCTGTCTCCTAGAGATGAACGTACTTTGGTGCGAAAAGTGCAAATCAATCCCAGAACAACAGCAAAGGACCTTGTGAAGATGCTGGAGGAAACAGGTACAAAGGTATCTATATCTACAGTAAAACGAGTCCTATGTCGACATAACCTGAAAGGCCGCTCAGCAAGGAAGAAGCCACTGCTCCAAAACCGCCATAAAAAAGCCAGACTACGGTTTGCAACTGCACATGGGGACAAAGGTCGTACTTTTTGGAGAAATGTCCTCTGGTCTGATGAAACAAAAATAGAACTGTTTGGCCATAATGACCATCGTTATGTTTGGAGGAAAAAGGGGGAGGCTTGCAATCCGAAGAACACCATCGCAACCGCGAAGCACAGGGGTGGCAGCATCATGTTGCGGGGGTGCTTTGCTGCAGGAGGGACTGGTGCACTTCACAAAATAGATGGCATCATAATTAAAGGAAAATTATGTGGATATATTGAAGCAACATCTCAAGACATCAGTCAGGAAGTTAAAGCTTGGTCGCAAATTGGTCTTTCAAATGGACAATGACAGCAAGCATACTTCCAAAGTTGTGGCAAAATGGCTTAAGGACAACAAAGTCAAGGTATTGGAGTGGCCATCACAAAGCCCTGACCTCAATCCTATAGAAAATGTGTGTGCAGAACTGAAAACGTGTGTGCGAGCAAGGAGGCCTACAAACCTGACTCAGTTACACCCGCTCTGTCAGGAGGAATGGGCCAAAATTCACCAAACTTATTGTGGGAAGCTTGTGAAAGGCTACCCGAAACGTTTGACCCAAGTTAAACAATTTAAAGGCAATGCTACCAAATACTAATTGAGTGTATGTAAACTTCTGACCCACTGGGAATGTGATGAAAGAAATAAAAGCTGAAATAAATCATTCTCTCTACTATTATTCTGACATTTCACATTCTTAAAATAAAGTGGTGATCCTAACTGACCTAAGACAGGGAATTCTTACTAGGATTAAATGTCAGGAATTGTGAAAAACTGAGTTAAAATGTATTTGGCTAAGGTGTATGTAAACTTCCTAATTCAACTGTATTCACATGCTCTCAAGCATACTTTTTGTCATCTAGTCATGTTTCAATGGGATAGTAAATGTAATATGTTTTGTAAATAAACATAACTTTGCAATGTATATTTGTACAACACAAAAGGTTGATGAAGTTGTCTCCATACCTCATGATGTTGGAAGCATCCTCAGCATCAGGGTCTGCACAGTATTTATTAGCTAGGATCAAACAGGCATCTGCTGACTCTATCTGAGGGATGACAGAGATAAGACCTGACTATCTGAGGGATGACAGAGAGACTGAATAAGACCTGACT
>QNTS01005594.1:2867-58432 GCA_003317085.1 Hucho hucho
CCCCCCCCCCCCCCAATCCTCTCAGATGAAAACAAACAAGTGATAGTGCCATCCACACTGCTTACCACAAATGGAGTGCTTGCTCCATTAAACATTAACAAAGATAGTACAGGACAAAACAAGACTGAAGAGCAGTGGTTGTCGTTGTTTGTATAATGTCTGGTTTACTGTTTGTACAATGTGTCAACACATTTTGAGTGTTTCTCCTCTTTTCTGGCCTTCTGTGTGGCTTTATTGGTTTTGATCTCCCATGAGGGGAAAAATTCTAGATTCTCTTGGCTACAACAAGCAACAGTTGTTATTTTTGTCTAGCTTTCCAAGAGATTAAACTGAGCTGTTGTTTTCAAACGGGAATTGGATGTCTTGTTTAATTTAATAAAAGGAGGAATGAAACACAAACAATATCCTCTGCTGAACGCAGTTCATATCACCAAGCTCACTGAAAACTCTCTTCAAGAACAACGTACCATTGATGTCCTGAATAATGTCTTGTCCACCGTGCAATACAGAGGAAGAATAGGAATAATACTTTTTTACCTATTACATTAAACAGTACACTAGTAAATATCCCTGGTCTATGAGAAAGTCACCTTTGAGGATTGGGAGAAAAGCTAGTTTGATTGATTTGATTGTTGTATCATAATTGTCTGTTATAATCAATCATTCTCGATAGAGCATCATTTCTTCCAGGCTAGTGACAGTCGGAGCTATCGATCAAAATTGGACAACTTAATGTGGTTCATATGCTTTGAAAGGCAAACCTCACAGTACACAGTTAGGACAATACTTCAGATAGTCACAAGAGTGAAATAAAATTCAATCAAACAGCTCCTTTTACATTTAGCAGAACAGGTGTCCTTCTATTCATCACTAGACCTACTCTGATGCACACCGAGTAGAGGACAGAAACCATTTTCCTCCAAATGTTCCATAAAGTACAACTCTTTCTTCAAATGAAATGTTGGTTGTGTGTTAATCTCGAGAGAATTATAAGAGGCAAAGCTTATAATCAGTAAAAGTTAAGGTCATAAACCCTAGAAATGAATTGGAGAGAACTCCAGAGTATTTTTGTGTGTGTGAGTGTGTAAAAACATTAACCAAAAAGCCTCACAGGTCAACTGTTTACCTTTGACCTTCCTGCTCCCAGTCCTTCTAGTCTCGCTGACTATTACAACAACATTACTTTGCACTGGCGTTCAGTTTATGTAAGTGCCTTTTCTTAGGCGTCCACAGAGGATTTACCTGACCCTGCAGCTAATTATCCCACTGCAAAAGGAGTGCAGGCCAAGTCTACACAAAGTTGGTCAATTTTGTCCATATTTGATTTTTACACATAACTGGTGTGATGAACAGAACTTAATTTGCACAGAAAATCAAAAGAAACAACAACAATAAAAACAATAACTGTCAGACCTATAATTTATTTGCCCATTTCAACAAATAGAAAGATATTTGACAAACACTCCACAAGATATGCCCCTACCATCATATGGTGCATGTTGTTTCCTACAACTTGGTCAATGGTTACAGAACCTGTTAAACCCAATGTCTGCAAGAGCGTGGAGGGTGTGTGAGTTTTAAAATGGTTAACATCTAGCAGTGTAAACACTCTGAGTTAATGTGCAGCACCATCTTCTTTTGTTTGCAGTTTATTGAATTGGGGCATAGGTCCATGATAGGTCTGTGAGGCTGCTGGATAATGGTTGGAACACTACACCCACTGTAAGATCCAAATCCTCTGTAATGTCTTTAATTCAGAGTTATATGATATTGATAACAGTCTACCGAATGTTTTAAAGATAGGTTACTCTCTTGAATCTTGATCCTTAATAACCTACCTTATATTTGACCCTGGAACCATAATCAGATATTCATGCTGGAATGTTAATTGCCTTTGTAGTCCCATTTGTGTATAACGTAATTGTATAATGTGGAATGCCTTTAGGCTTTATTGTTCGACATTTAATTTAGTCCCCCAATCCATAATCATCAGGTTACTTTTTTACTTTTCTTTTTAATGGCGCTGACAATTCTACCTGTCTGCTGAAAACTACGAGTTTCCACTCTACAGTAATGGTTAAATTCTCCTTGCTTTAGCTAAGGTTGAACCGAAATAACAGAAGGAATGCTCCAGCTGCCACCTTATATTTTCATGGATGGATTTGAGGGAAACTTGATCGGACAGCCCATCTGCTATCTCTGTGTGTTGGGGCTGGTGTTGTGTCTGTGTAGAGTGAGGCACCAGTTTGATGTCTTACTATAAGATGGATAGACCTTTACCAGACCATGTTCGCAATTACTTTTTTCCCATTTTGCTAAATTGCCTCCGTATAGACGGGTTGGTTGTTTAGCAACAAAATCTACGCATGCACAACTATGGGGCCAAACAGAAAGGGTTGGCTTAGATTGCTAACAACATGTAAACTATGTTTTGTCTCCAATGTTTATTGAAAACATAAATACATTTGCACAATGAGAACCTTTTGTCTCTCAAATACATTGTTACAGTTGTTGGTTTGCTAGCTAGTGAATTTTAGCCATATTAGCATAGACGTGACAACAGTCAAAACATCTCAAAACAAGACATGGTATCAAGAACAAGCTCAAATTTGCTGAAAGGAGACACCTACGATTCCCCACATGCCAGCTTCTTGTCATTTTTGCTAGCTATCTGGCCATCCAGACTCACAACAACACATGGACTTCTGCCCCATTAAAGCATGTGCATTGTTTTCGTGAAGTTGTTAGCTCACTCGTCTATAAGAATGTGATTGCCTCAAGAAGGACTGTTGTCAGAATGCTTGATGGCAAATTGACTACAGTCTCATGACTAATGCTGACACAATTCAAAATTATACAGAGCATCGAACAACTGTCCAGGTATTGGTCTAAAATAAGTCCGAAATGAGACATTACATTACCCATGTTCTTCAAATCAGGGCGCATTTCTTTCCTCTAAAATAATAATGCATTACTCCCAACCCTTATCTTGATACAGTAACCCATTTCACTACAAGAAAATAACTTTTGTTCCCACCATTATGTCACTGTTGTGGCTCAGAACTGTTGGGCAACATGGAGACAAAAGATTCTGTGGCAACTTTTCTCAATTCTCAAGTTATGTTGATGATAGATGGGCTAGCTGGCTACCAAAGTGAATGAAAACAGATCACTCAGAAATCTCACCTGACATGTTATAAAAGTTTCCCTTTTCCCTTAGAGCTTGGACGAAGATCCTTGATGGCTTCACTCTTGATCTAAGATGGCCGTGAAGGTCTCCTTCCAAGGACAGTTGGACGTTTGATACATCTGCTCAGCTCTCGGGGCTAGAGGCTAATTGAATATGGCCTGGCTGGCTGAGTGATATCAGTGAGCAGTATTGGGGAGGATACCACATAGTTCATAATGAATGATGGAATGGGATTCCTCTTCTGTTTCCAAGCAACAGCCATTTGTGTTTTGCCTCAAGGTGAAAGGCTGCTCTTCCCAGTCGTATATATCCTGCTCTCTGTGTGTGCTGACAGTGAGCACAAATCCTAGGGAGGCCATTTCAAACACATCAGGAGGGGAACAGCCATGCAAAATAAATAATGAATTGCGCTAACCTTTATGGGAGCATAGCGGGGGTAGTGGGGGGCGTTTTATTATTTGCAATAACAGCACTGTGTTAGGTTAGAGAAGGCTTTTCCTCTCAAGCTCAGTGTAATAATGGTAGTGATATTCATCTGGGAAGTCTTGGTAAAGTGTTCCATGTGATCATGGGTTCAGAAGGGGTATTCACATTAAAGGGCCAATCTGCAGTCGCTAAATCCATTTTTGGATGTTTAAATGTATGATATGTAGCCATTGATTCTGGAAGAATATAAC
Organism: Hucho hucho; assembly: GCA_003317085.1. Taxonomy (NCBI): domain Eukaryota; kingdom Metazoa; phylum Chordata; class Actinopteri; order Salmoniformes; family Salmonidae; genus Hucho; species Hucho hucho. The sequence goes on from QNTS01005594.1 coordinate 6,735, forward strand.
TTCATGAGCTTAGTTCAAGTGTCGTAGCCCATCAAAACCCCCAAATAGAAGCTTGTTTTACTCCAATGTTGGTAAACAAAGTAAATGTAAACAAACACTGCATAGACTCAAAACATGTTTATAACTATAATGTTGATATCATGGATGGTCAGTCCTTGCATCCATAACTCTGTCTAGAAATTTGAGAGTGGTTATATTTCTCAAACCAAATCCTCAATCCTTTTACTAAATTAGTGGCAGGTTATGTTTCAACTACAGATTTCCCCTTTAAAGCCACCAGCTCACGAAAGTGTACTTTCTAGTCACTTTTGGATCATTTAAACTCATTCTATGAACTAGCTAAGGCCTAAGCACTGACACCTTGCCAGCATACCTTACCTTCAGCTTTCAGTCCCCCTTTTGACCTAAACTACAATCACCATCTATGACCAAACATCACAGTCATAATACAGTACATATAGACTATCATGAGAGGCTACGTTTAGGTCATTTATCAACACAAAGAGCATAGAGATATGCTTCATTAGATAATTAATTTTGAACCGTTTAATTATAAGGGCTTTAATTATAAATGCTTTTCAAATCTCCTTCTCATTAGGGTAAACCTCAAGAGGCTACAGCTAATAGCCACTTTAAGCCCCATTGGAGTCAAATGGGTCATGGCGACTTGACGTCTCCATGTTTGAATAGGCTTTAATCTGAACCACACAGAGCCTACAGAGGCTACAGAGGCCACAGAGGCCACAGAGGCTACAGAGGCCACAGAGGCCACAGAGGCCACAAAGGCCACAGAGACTACAGAGGCCACAGACGCTACAGAGGCCACAGAGGCCACAGAGGCTACAGAGGCCACAGAGGCCACAGAGGCCACAGAAGGCAGTGGGTTTGAACAATGAGTTCTCCACTCTGCTACCATTCTAAGTATAGCCACAGTACCTTGGTACAATCCAGTGAGAACATGCGTATACAAAATACACATGATACATTTGATTATAATGTCGAATTGAAATGAGTTTTAACCGCTATCAGATTGTGGTTATAGAAGTCCGCTACGATACTGTGTGGAATCAGTTGGCCAAAAGGGAAAAATAGAGGTTACCATATCATGGGAAAACTGGGACACAGGAAATACCATCTGAGCATTGAATATGTTTCCAACTGACTGACTTTATGTTTAAGACACGCAGACCACACAGACACGCACACAAACACACACACACACACACAATTGGACCACATTGGACAGAGAGGCATTCACCTCTTCACACCCACAAGCAGAAACTTAGGAACTAAGTCATTTGTTTGGTAGGGTAGAGTGGGGTAAGTTGAGCCACCCTTGTTTAGAGGAAACCATACACAAAAAATGAATAATTTGACCAAATATTTAGGAAAAGGACATAATTTCATGGAGTCCGTGGAGGAAGAAACCACATGGAAAAAGTGGTAAGCAAGTTAGGTCCAAAGAATGGATTTTCACCAAGTCAAATGAATGTATTACTGTATGTTAGAGGTTTCATGATGGTTGTATCTTGACCAAAGTAGATCATGTAAAGATTGTTCTATACATCTATAAGCTTCAATATGAGGTCCTAAACCTAGCATGAACATGCATCCTTGTAGTTCTGTGGGCTAATATAGTCAAAATGTTTGCCTTGGGATAAGTTGAGCCAATGGTTGAGCAAATTTAAGTGTTTTCTTCCCAGGCCTAATGCAAGGCATTATTACTGGGATATGAGATAACAGCAGGGCCTGGCCTATGTTAAAAATACAAAATGTTTGTTAGGTGTTAAGCCTGTGTTAAAAGATACTTAAAATTATTAACGGACAAAAAGCGATTGTGATTGTGTTGAATTGTGTTTGGAAAATAAAGATAGACATGGTTTTAAAAAGGTACTAGTAATATTTCATTCAGTACAGAAATGTGTAGGTGGCTTGGCTTAACTTACACTGTTCCGCAGCCCAATTTACCCCATACCCAGGCTAAGTTGTGCCAAGAAACCTCTTTTTTTGTACAAGTTCTGTTTTCAAATCTGTAATGTTTACATGAATTCTGATTATTTTCAGGGACACAACACCCTGAAATATATGTAGATATCTTTGTTAAAAAGAACGCTATACAGTATTTCCCTTGACGGAGTGATGCTGAATGTAAAAAAAAATGGCTCAATTTACCCTACTCTCCCCTACCTGAGGATTTTCTGGACCAGGATAATACATCACTTCCATCAAGCATTACATGTTAAACGTAATGCTTATACCATACAGGTAGATTTTGTACCAGAATTTGAATTAAATTCCTTTACATTTGACTCACAGTTAGGCTACCTCCTAACAAGAATACCAAGAGGGTGTTAAGCTGTCATCAAGGCAAAGTGTGGCTACTTTGAAGAATCTCAAATATAAAATATATTTTGATATGTTTAACACTTTTTTGGTTACTACAGGATTTCATATGTGTTATTTCACAGCTTTAATGTTTTCACTATTATTCTACAATGTAGAAAATAGTACAAATAAAGAAAAACCGTTGAATGAGTAGGTGTGTCCAAACTTTTGACTGGCACAGTATAATAGAACGTTCCCTGGTGAATTGCATTATGGGTAAAAAGTATTGAAACCCTTGTCGTTCTGTCCTGGCCAGACAGGTGGTGGTTGGTAGGTGCTGTCCCACAACAAGCATGACTGAGTCTGGGTGAAGTATTTATCTGTAGACTTGTTAATTTGCTCCAGTTTGATATATTGTCAATATTGTAGGCCGAAGAAGTTTGGCCCCTATTTATTCTTCACTTGCATATAAAAGCCTTAGGCTGAAAGATGCTGTACCATCCTTGTATGCCTTCTCACTGCAACATCCCCCGTGAAGGCCTGGCTTACACAGGTATCAGCTACCATACAGAAATGTCATTGTTTGATCAGCTTAACATTCACAAAATCGTTATATTTTGTGCAAGTGATCTAGACTGGTTGAGTACAGGCCTAGAGTACATTGCATGTTTTCCCTACAGCTTAATCCAAAACCTACAACAATCCAATTTCCCAGATATATCCCAGATTTTCAATACAAGCAAGGATTTAGCTTTTATCTGAATTGTTCCCAAAGACCACCAGCCATGTACAAGTTCCCTGAATGAGATAGACACTTTGAAGGAGTTTCTGCCAAAAACTGAACAAGTAACGTGCTTCAGATGTGTATACTTCATTGCAGTGGAATGAATAGTGGCAGATTAAGGTATAGAGAGAGCTGACAAGAAGTGACCAGAGGGCATAGCTTGCCACTGTTCATCACATTCCAAGTTATGGAGAGAGAAGTTCCTTTGGTTTCCAAAGAACGACAAATATGAAAGGTGACATCTGTACATTTGGAAGATCAACAATAATAATAACTTTATAATCATCAACAGATTTTCTTTCTAATGTATAATACCTTATTTTGGTAAACATTAGAAAAGACAAGTGTTATAGAGAGAAGAATAAATTGCAATGACCGCTCATCGTTACCATAACATTAAAACTTTAAATCACATTGAGGCATTTGTAGCCTACTTTCAATGCATTATGGCAATGTAATAGTGCTTATGTACAGTCACAGTAGCCTCCAGAATGTAATAAAGATACAGTATTTATTTTTTTAACCTTTATTTAACTAGGCATGTCAGTTAAGAACGAATTCTTAATTATAATGACTGCCTACCCCGGCCAAACCCAAGTGACACTGGGCCAATTGTGTGCTGCCCAATGGGACTCCCAATAAGGGCCGGATGTGATACAGCCTGGATTCAAACCAGGGACTATAGTGACACCTCTTGCACTGAGATGCAGTGGCTTAGACCGCTGCACCACTCGGGAGCCCAATCTATTCATATTATTAGTGTAAGCTAATATTCATACACAAATGCAACACCCCACTATCATCCATAGTAGAAGGCTTAAGAGTGACTAATGAAAGTGATATATACAACAACAAAAAAATCGATATATATTTAACTTTTAATTAACCAGGTTAGGCTCCCGAGTGGCTCAGCGGTCTAAGGCACTGCATCTTAGTGCAAGTGGCATCACTACAGTCCCTGTTTCAAATCCAGGCTGTATCACATCTAGCTGTGATTGGGAGTCCCAAAGGGTGGTGCACAACTGAGTAGGCTGTCAATGTAAATAAGAATTTGTTATTAACTGACTTGCCTAGAAAAATAAAAATATATATAGTCTCATTGAGATAAAATCTAATTTTCAAGAGAGACCTGGTCCAACCAATAATGATAACGACACTAGAAATTTAGTTATTTATTATTCATAATAAAAAATGTAGTATGAACCGTTTTAAGAGTTTGTGTCCAGCTCACCATCAAGGAGAGTAAATATAGCCATAACCGGAAGTGCGTGGGTGATCAGCTACCATCATCAGTCTCTTAAACAAAAGTTCATGACGTTTTTACAACAACTTTACTGGGGTCTACTTCTCCGACCGCTGACATGTCTGCAATGAATAGTTGGTGGATTCCATGCATTGTTTTACTTCATTCCGCTTATTTGGGATCTTGTGATTCAGACTCTGGAATAGGTAAGATAAGAATTCTTACTTGTTGATACATAATTTTCTCCCTTGTGTGTCCATGAGTTCGAGTTGGACTTTGCATTCAACGATCTACAGTTGTGTAAGTTAGTTGTTTCAAGATGTGTCTTCCAATATTTGCCCCGAATAGACTTCATGTGTCAAGAAGCCCGTGAGTAAGTTGGATTTAGCCAATTCAATATCAAATGACGGCGCTTGATATCCCCAAAATGGATAAACGGAAAACGGAGTTATGCCACTTTAACGTTACATTTCTCTCAGCTTTAGTTCGGTTATGTTGACACAAAACCTTACAAAAAAGTATTGCAGTTTTTGAAACTGCAGTAAAAGTGCAGTAACTGTAGTCGATGGTGGTATTTTGGACGCAGTAATTGCAGAATTGAACTGCAGTTGAACTATACCGTACTGTAAGTGCAGTAAAACTGCAAAATTACTGTAGTAAAGAAAAACAGTGTTCTTTTGGACGAAGGATTTGCTGTAGTTAGACTGTAGTTAGACTGCACTTTAACTGCACTTATAATGCATTGTACTTCAGTTAAACTGCAATCTTTTTTCGTAAGGGTCTTAACCATTGATAATAGGTAATCATAGGAGTTATAGCCTAGTGTCTGTGCGCAGATGTGCTTGACGAAAACGAAAACAACTATTAACCGTCCCACTTCAAATTCGGCTATTGTTATGTATTGTCATATTTTAATTGTGCCAGGTTAGTTGTCCATATATCCTGCCACTTGTTAACCACAAAGCCTAAGGACTGAGCCATTTGATTTCCCTTTTCCAATGCTGCGCATTCTCCTTGACTTTTTAAAAGACCGGGTTGGCAACTTCTTTCCAAGCTTTAGGCCATCACGTTTTTAACCCTCAAGCTACCAACATATTTTACATACATTGATTACCAACTGGTGTCATTTTGACCCCAAGAAGAAACTATTGGAAAAAGCAACAATCAAAGCAAATATCAACTTAATGGTTCCAGAAAACGATAGGTTGGACCAGAGCCAGAACACACATGGGCAAAGCCGCGTTTTGAAAAAAATGTCATTAGCTTTGATACTTTGTTTGGTGTTTGGTTAGAGATAATCCAGTCGCTGATGACTTTGTTTTGTACACCACAAACGACTTCAACGATGGCTTTCTCAGACTGAACAATGGAGCGAACATAGAGCAGCAGTAAAATTCAGTTTCGTCGTCAGGCAGTATTCATACCACTGACAGACCTTTATGAGCAGCTTTGACTGCAACTGAAAATATATCTAAGGTCATTTAGATTTTGTACACGGCCATACCTAGTTATAACCAATGATAACGGCAGGCGAGTACATGAGTTGCTCCATCTCTGCAGATGATCAGTCTATCTGGTCTAAATCACTGATACAGGTCCACCTCCACCTCAATGATGATATGTACAACTTAAAGCCCCCATGCAGTCTTCTTATTTGTATTTTTAAATCATCACTTTATGTCTAACAAATCACTATGTGTGTTTATTTAATGAAAATAAGTTTGTCATTTATTTCCCTGAGCCTTTTTTGGCCATTGAAATGTTGTCTGATTGTGTGGGCGTTAGGAAACTAATATGAAAATATTTACTTACACAGCCCTGATAGAGCACACCCCCATACCCAGATGAATGGTCATTGGTGTATGTAGACTTCTGACTTCAACTGTATGTAGATTCAGAGCGTATCTGAGTTCTGTATTGCAGTACTATTAAGTATTTATACTATTGGCAAAATTGTATATGCACAAAACATAGGTAATTTTGGTTTTGTACACAGTCGTGCGATATGTGGTATAGAAAAGTACAATCTTAGGCATACATGGTGTCATGATCTTGTTGAATAACGGACCAAGGTGCAGCGCGGACTGAGTTCCACATCTTTTAATAGGTGAAACTTACACACAACAAAAACAATAGATCTGACATCAACTGTGTAGCGCAGCAGCACATACACAATACAAACAATGACCCACAAAGCAAGTGGGGAAATAAACTAACTTAAATATGGTCCCCAATTAGAGGTAACGACAAACAGCTGCCTCTAATTGGGAACCATCAAAAAAACAAACATTGAAAATAAAACATAGACCAAAACCCCCCTCATCACGTCCTGACCAAAACACCCTAGATGAGCCAGAAGGCTATCTGTGGCCAGGACGTGACACATGGGGAGATATTTCTCTGTAGATGATCTGTCTATCTTGTCCAAATCACTGATACAGGTCCCCGTCCACCCTCTGGTGGTATGGATATCTTGTTATTATGTCTCCAGAGAAACCTAAATTCAAATAAAGGTCAGATTCATCAAATGACTATAGGCAGAACTGTTGTTGGCTGGGATCAAAATGGCCCCAAAGGACTTGCATTTTAAAAAGTCCATATTGACACAGAAACACTAAACAATGATTTAGATTTGTTAAGAATAAGTTGATTGACAATTCATGAAAGATTTGAAGAATTTAATAAACCACCTTTGGTCTATAATAAAAAATATGCCCCTGGGGTCAAAATGACAAGTCTTAGCACCATGTAGAACTTATTGTCATGTTGGACACAGCGATTTGGGTGAACCCTTAGTTTCAATTACATTCTTGCAGATGTGAAACATAATCTTTGGCATTTGGGCCAGATGTCCAGATGGCGCACAGTTCATACCCTGGTCAGAGCTGCAGCTGGGAGTTCCTTATGCCAGGTTGCAATAGTCTCAAAGGTTGTTAAGGTGGCGTGATGAGTAGGCTAATGTCAGGGACCAATTGGGGGACATTTCATATGGCTAGTGTTACAATATGACGCAGAAAAGGGATGGTACAAAATATACTGTAGGGCAAGCCTGGCCAGGTATCCTGAACGGCCTGTCATTGAGGTTCTGTAGAAGACATCAAACAAGACATATCAAGTTCAATAGTCTGCAATAGAATTTAAATCCCCTCATATTAGTATTTTACTGGGATATAACTTGTTACTGTACTATTGCCATTTTATTACCACTTTATTACTGTATGTGTTTTAATGTAAAGTGTGTTACCTTGAGTAATGCAAACATCACTAGGATATGGCCTACATCTGGGCCAAAGCCGTGATATGACTGCTACAGATGTCGGATCTTAATTTGATCTGTCTCCCTGTTGCAGGAGAACCTTCCTGCAATGCAAGACATTTTAAAACTTGTAGTGTATTTGAGGTTTAAAAACGCTTCTGAAGTTTCCATTTAGAACTTTCAGACTTGATTTTGCATTACGAAAATTTATAAACTCCTACAAAAATGTACATGAATTATAATTCCACATAATAATTCCACATTTCCTGTTGCTGTAGGATTATTTTCCTGCTGTAGCAAACTGGCTCAAATGAAGATCCTACATCTGTAAAATATGTCTTGTTTTATCCAAACACTGAATTCAACCTGGTATGTACATTTAGCCACTATAAGATTGGTCTTTAACAAGTTTGTTGCCTTTTGTTTACATTTTACAAAGTTTTTTTTTTTTACAATGTTTACATTTTTAGGGCACCTCACAGTCTACACACTCATTATTAACTTGTAAGATTTACACAAACACACATACACAGCAAGCAATGGGCCTCTATATCACAACCATGACCTTCTTAGACTATACAATATGCTTGAGTGCCTGCCCATAAGCAGTGTTTGCTTTCTGTACTATGCAAAACAGGTTATATCATTTGGAAGTACATTTGGAAGTACACTGAACAAAAATATAAACGCAACATGTAAAGTCAAAAAAGAAAGAAGGACCAATAGAAACAAAGTTTTTAAAAAGCGATGCGTTTCGGCTGCATGGCCTTCGTCTTCTAATTTGAAGAGGGAGTGGTTACAAAATTGATTGGACACACCTAGTAAGCAATACCATACACATTGAATAGTGAAATACTGTAGCTATGTTATCAAAAAATACAACTCAAAGCTGGGAGTATCAGAACGCCTAGAACGGTAGTTCTAACCTTAAATATGACTGGGAGGAGTGTCAAGAAAAAGAAAGCAATATATACCATAGTACACTAGAAAACAGCAAACTTGAACAACAACAGTCCAAACATAGCTGAGGGTAATTGAGCAAAATGTCCAACATGTAAAGTGTTGGTCCCATGTTTCACGAGCTGAAATAAAAGATCCCCGAAATTTTCCATACGCACAAAAAGCTTATTTCTCAAAAAAATGTGTTTACATCCCTGTTAATGAGCATTTTATCCTTTGTCAAGATAATCCATCCACCTGATGTGGATGGTGTGGCATATCAAGAAGCTGATTTAACAGCATGATCATTACACAGGTGCTGGGAGACAATAAAAGGCCACTCTAAAATGTGCAGTTTTGTCACACAACACAATGCCACAGATGTCTCAAGTTTTGAGGGGGCGTGCAATTTGCATGCTGACTGCAGGAATGTCCACCTTAGCTGTTGCCAGGGAATTGAATGTTCATTTCTCTACCATAAACCGCCTCCAACATCGTTTTAGAGAATTTGGCAGTACGTCCACCCGGCTTCACAACCGCAGACCACGTATAACCACGCCAGCCCAGGACCTCCACATCCAGCTTCTTCACCTGCGTGATCAAGGGGAATTTCTGTCTGTAATAAAAACTCCTTCTAATTGGCTGTGTCTGGCTCCCCAGTGGGTCAGCCTGGCAATTCATGTGAAATCCATAGATTAGGGTCTAATGAATTCATTTAAATTAACTTCTTGGGGAGTGGTGGGGCGCTAGCGCCCCAATCCCGACACTACCAGGTGAAATGCAAGGTGCCAAATTCAAAATCCAAAAGTTGAATTATTAAACATGCACCCATATACAAGTGTTTCATACACATCAAAAGCTCTGTTTCTTGGCAATATCACAGCGTTGTCAGATTTCAAAAACGCTTTACGGCGAAAGCACCACATTTGATTGTTTGAGGGTAGCACCTTCACTATTTTCTCATTACCATGAATTCATTAGCCTTCACGGTTCACACAAAACACATTTCACAGCGAAAACAAATCAATTACCTGTTGAAGAACTTCTGCTGATGGCTTCCAAAGTGTCCAACGAAGACAATCCATGGTTCTTTTGTTAGAAAAAGTAATGTATTATATCCATAAATCTCCGTTTGGTTCGCGCGTTATAATCAGAAACTACAGCCTCCACACCTCCATTGAAACGTGAAGAGAACTCGTTCAACTTAAACCTATAAACTTGTCCAAGAACAATCNTACTATAATAAATCAATGTTGACTTCCAAGGGGACACTTCCTGATTTCTCTTCTTCTCTGCTCTAATGCATCTAATAAAAATCTGAACACTGTCTCGAGACTGTTGACATCCAGAGGAAGCGATAGGTACTGCATTCATATGCCCTTATATGGGCATTTTCATAAGGGAGGGGTTCCAAATGAGGCACTCTGTCAAAACCACTTTTTCCAGGACAGAAATTCCTCGGGGTTTCGCCTGCCATATCCGTTCTGTTTTACTCACAGACAAATGGTTAACACTTTTACAAAATTCAGAGTGTTTCCTATCCAATGGTACTAAATATGTGCATATCCTATTTTCTGGGCCTGAATGGGAGGCATTTTACTTTGGGCACGCCAGGGTCTCCAAAACGGTCACCTCGTGCGCTTCTGCCTAAGAAGTTAACTAACTTCCTTATATGAACTGTAATTCAGCAAAATCTTTAAATGGTTGCATGTTGCGTTGCTATTTTCTTTCAGTATATTAGAGGAAAAACAGTAGAAGATTCCCTGCCCTTTTACAAACACAACATTAGTATTAACTTTGAAATGGATGGGACTCTTAATGCCCCTCTAATCATCTGGTGGAGGTGAACAGCATAAACAGTCTCTCACGCATGAATTTGTGCGGAAATTTAATTAGCTGTTCACTCAGTGTTTGATGTGGTCCTTTATGCTAAAACCCCAGGCGATATGCAAAAGCGAATTGCTTAGCATGTGTCATTTTTAATTAGCTTTTAGAGTTTGTTAGGTAGTCTACAGTAGCTAGATCACCTGCTGAGATCTATAAAAGAGTGGCAGCCCTTTGGGTTCGACCAGTGAAAATGTGCAGTGATTTCAACACTTAGTCAGTCCTAAACGTTTTTAATGGGACAGTGTCCATTTAAAATGATCATAAATCTCACCTGCAAGCAATTTAAAGGCCCAATGTAGCCATTTTTATATCAATGTCAAATCATTTCTGGGTAACAATAAAGTACCTTAATAGATTTAAATTAAAATGGGTAAAAATTGTTTTTTAGCAAAACACTATTTCTCAAGCAAGGATTTAGCTGGGACTGTCTGTGAGTGGAAAACTAGCTGTTATTGGCAGAGGTTTGGAACTCTCTTTGTTATTGGTCAATTAACTAATTTACCGCATGGTACCGCATGGTGTCACCATGAAAACCCCAAACTCCTATGCAAACTGCTGATTAGAACGTCCTGTGTATATTGTATTTTCAACCAACAACTAACTATCAGGAAATTACACGGATCAAATTCGTTCACACTTTTACAGTGTTAGTTACAGAAGCTGTTGTACAATATGATGTAAATCAGAGGAAAAACTGAATTTTGACTGCACTGGGCCGCTGCAGCATGCTCCTTGGGTTTGTTCTGGCAAGGAGCCGTCTGGCACAAGCTTATAAGACCTCTTTAACTACAGCAATCAATATGCTGGCTTACCGTCCACTGAACATTTTATCTGTCTTCTCTGCCAGGCAGCTCTGAAAGCAGTATATCTGCATCCATCACATAAATGCAAGATTAACTGATCCTAACAGGGTTGTTATTGTCATAAACGTTTAATAAAGGTGTTTTCAAAATAGATTGGTGTTTGTAAAGGCACATTGAAATGTTAATGCAGTTGAACTTGGAGCTTGAACATTGAACATCGAGGCAATTGCAGTACCTTCCTTCAAGATTTGAGAAAGATAATTGAACTAATACTTACTACGTTGAAATTGGGCGGGTGGTATACCATATTTTTCTATATACTGATATTGATGCACGGACCAGTTTGAGTTTTTACTTTTTACATCAATGTTTGGTTTGTTAAATGTGATATGCAACTCCGGCGTGTATAATGTCAGTTTTTATACACTGAACAAAAACAACATGTAAAGTGTTGGTCCCATGTTTCATGAGCTGAAATAAAATATCCCAGAAATGTTCCGTACGCACAAAAAGCTTAGTTATACTTAAATCTGAACTGGTTCTCTAGCAAATTATAAGAATGTCTCACCCCATGTTCAAGAATGGCCTTTTCCCCTTTATTCAGATTACAACATGGCACTTTCAGTTATTTGAAAAGGAAATCATCTCCCCCCAAAAATTGCTGTTTTTTAAACAAGCCATAGAAAGTTGGTTGCAATTTAAAAAAAATAAAAAATAGAAGAAATACAACATAATATAATACAACAAATATTGTGGTTAAACTCAAATATACTAATAGATATATATTTTTTTTAAAACAAGGTATAATCTTTGGAAATGATATCATAAATAGGACTGGTGGAGTTATGCCAAACATGTAGCTAACAAAAATATATAGAAATGTCTGCTCTACCCAAAATTACAACTAACTAATGGCAGCATTACTGAGAAAATGGAAGAGGAAAGTGGAAGGGGGAAAAAGTAAGGAACTTGTCTGTCGGACCTGCATTGAATTTTTTATATATATATTTTTTTGCATTGCAAGACCATAATTGGTTAAAGAAATTTGTGAGAAATAACAAAGTATACCAGTTTCATTTAAGGACCAAAAAATTGACAGCTGTAGTTGGGAAGAGATTTTTGACGTACCGATTCCATGGCACATGGTTTATGAACTGATACGCAAAACGACAGTGTCACGGATCCCTCCGGAACTTTCATTACGCACACCTGTCCCCTATTCCCACTGATTAGTACTTGTATATGTGTGCCCTTTGGTTTCCATTGGGCTGTCGATTATTGTTACAATGTCTGTTGGTGCGTGTGAATACCTGTGCTGTGTGTTTTGGGCTTTCGTGCCCTTGTGGATTTTTGCAGACGATGACGGGTCTTGTCCCATGTGTTAATCATTGTGCGCATGTGTGCTACTTATTCGAGGTACTCTTCGCTCTTTTGTTTGGGTTTCAACCCAGTGTTTTTGTTACGTGTTTGTTTGGTCTTCGTCCCCGTGCCTTTACACGGCACGCCGCAATTTGGGCTTAATAAAAAACCCTATTACGCATTCCTGCGAATCATTCATGCCAACGTGACAGACGCCGGATTCAAAACTTAGAATATAACTAATAGAATGTTATATATATGGGGGATAAAACCTTGCCAGCTCTGCTGATTTTGCTGCGGAGAGACAGAATCATTAGGTAATTTGTTTTGCTGCGAAGAGACAGAATCATTAGGTCATTTGTTTTGGTACTGTCTATATGTAGCTTGTTTTTGGTCACAGGTCCAGGAATGGCTGAAGAATTGCAACATTTATCTGGCGCTAACTCTGCAGATAGCACTGCTGTGTGATCTGAAGTCATAGTCAATCGATCAATAATATAATAATACTTCTAACAAACATTTTTATTTTTAATTTACAATCTGTAGAAATTATGAGAATAGAAAGTTTCAGAACTTTTGTGAAACATCACAGTACAGTTGAAAAATATATGGCAAATAGAAATCCAATATGGATGGTGTTAAGAGATAGATGGGAGGGGTTGAATGGAGCCTAAGGTTGTGCCCGTAAAACATATTTAGGTTCAGAACTTTTGTGAAATAAATATATGGGAGAGGTTGAGGTTAGAGAAAGGACAGGAGTAAAAACAAACAAAATATAACTATTGTAAAATAGACTGTACCCATAAAATGTATATAGTATGTATAATTGTCTCTACCTTCTTGCCCTTTATGCTGTTGTCTGTGCCCAGTAATGTTTGTACCCTGTTTTGTGCTGCTACCATGTTGTGCTGCTGCCATGTTGTGTTGCTACTGTACCATGTTGTTGTCATGTTATGCTGCTACCATGCTGTGTTGTCATGTGTTGCTGCCATGCTATGTTGTTGTCTTAGGTCTCTCTTTATGTAGTGTTGTGTTGTCTCTCTTGTCGTGATGTGTGTTTTTGTCCTATATTTTTATTTACATTTTTAATCCCAGCCCCTGTCCCCGCAAGAGGCCTTTTTCCTTTTGGTAGGCCGTCATTGTAATTAAGAATTTGTTCTTAACTGACTTGCCTAGTTAAATAAAGTTTAAATAAATTTTTTTAAAAATAATCTGGAATTAGAAGCCTAAGCGTTGTAGTTTACTCCTATTAGGGGAGGGGTGGTAGGGTTAGAAAGTAATGAAGGAAAATATATTTGTTACCGACCAGCTAAAATCGGTCTTATGTAGCAAAATTTAAAATTAGTTTTTTTACATTGGATAAAAGTAGAGACTCAGATAGAACAACAAGGTATATCATACACTACAGTTTAGGAACAATGGACAATTAATTCTGCTTTGAAAGTTGATAAACTTGTAACCCCACTTTTGAGAAAATGGCCCTTGAATGTTTTGGAACACGTACTGCTTCTTTGTCTACACCCATTGAGCATCATTCTTAAGCCTTAGCCCCACCCATCTCATTAAGGATTCACATGCATGACATCAGCGGCCTGGTGGTCCAAAATAGCATTACTGGTATATTTTAACACCAATAAACCCATCAGTTTGAAAATGTATTTAGTATATGTCAATTCAGCAAACCAGGCAACTTTCTAAACAATGTTTTGGTTTGTTTCTAGCTTGTTAACTAGCTAGCTAATGTTAAGTTAGCTGGCTAGCCAGTTCAAATAATGACCACATCATATAGCTGACAACTTCTTAACGTTAGCTAATTTGTCTTAATTATTACAGGAAATAGCCTATGGTTGTGAGTGTCACAAAATAAATGCAGGGCATTCTACCCGGAGAATTATAGAACTTGGACACTTGGAACTTGGCCTAACGTTATATCCTAATTTGACTTTGGTGCAGGTCATGTTGTTCTTCACATTACCGTTTCTGGTAAACACACACTATATCAAATAAAATCAAAGTTTATTTGTCACATGCAGAGGATACAAAAGGTGTAAACGGAACAGTGAAATTGTACATTGCATAGTGGAGTATTTTGTTTAGACATGTGGCTAGCTAGCTAAACAATGGACCATAACTCATAACATTGCTACCCTGCATGAATCTGCAGGTAGCTAACCAACTAGATTCAATTTCACCTAACTAGCTAACATTAGTCTAAAACTAGCAATGCAAATGGCTCTGAGATACGAATAATGTTACTACACAGATCATACACGTAACGTTAGCTAGCGAGCCAGTCAGCTAACATTAGCTAGCTAGCTAACAGTACACTTTAACTTGCAATAAAAACTACTTTTTGACTAAATTAGAAACGTATAACATCTGAAAATGTAGCTAGCTAGACTCTCTTACTGGTATACATGGATGAACACTTATCCCTCTCTGTCACGGATGCCATAGTTGCCCTTAGTTTGAAGATGTAATCCAGTGACAGGTGTTTTATACAACAGCCTTCTGTGTGTTCTCTTTTCGACTCCCTCCGCATATTTGCAATCAAGCGCCAGAATTTTCTCCATCTCCTTAGCTATCATACTTTGCTTCCACCGGGCATTTAAATGATTTTTCAACTCTGTCCTCCAGAAAGTGGAGAGCAACACTTTTGCAGTTATTCGTAATATCTTTCAAAAAAGGCCACGTCAGAAAGGATTACCTAAACATACTGAGCAGCCCTTTGTTATAGACAAAAGCAAGCTATATGGCAGATCAATCCTAACTCATCACTCGGCATGTCCAGCACTCACTTCTGTCATCATGAAGTGCTTTGAGAGGCTAGTCAAGGATCATATCACTTCTACCTTACTTGACACCCTAGACCCACTTCAATTTGCTTACCGCCCCAATAGATCCACAGACGATGCAATCGCCATCGCATTGCACACTGCCGTATCCCATCTGGACAATAGGAATACCTATGTAGGAATGCTGTTCATTGACTATAGCTCAGCATTCAACACCATAGTACCTGAACCCTGCCCTGTGCAACTGGGTCCTGGACTTCTTGATGGGCCGCCCCAAGGTGGTGAAGGTAGGAAACAACCACTCCACTTCGCTGATCCTCAATACTGGGGCCCCACAAGGGTCTGTGCTCAGCCCCCTCCTGTACTCCCTGTTCACCCATGACTGCGTGGTCACGCACACCTCCAACTCAATCATCAAGTTTGCAGATGACACAACAGTGGTAGGCCTGATTACCAAGAATGACGAGACAGCCTACAGCGAGGAGATGAAGGCTCTGGGAGTGTGGTGCCAGGAAAATAACCTCTCACTCAACGTCAACAAAACAAAGGAGCTGATCGTGGACTTGAGAAAACAGTAGAGGGAGCATCACCCTATCCACATCGACAGCAGTGGAGAAGGTGGAAAGCTTCAAGTTCCTCGCCGTACACATCAATGACAAACTGAGATGGTCCACCCACACGGACAGTGTGGTGAAGAAGGCGCAACAGCACCTCTTCAACCTCAGGAGGCTGAAGAAATGTATCTTAGCACCTAAAACCCTCACAAACCTTTACAGATGCACAATTGAGAGAATCCTGTCGGGCTGTATCACCGCCTGGTACGGCAACTGCACCGCCCGCAACCACAGGGCTCTCCAGAGGGTGTTGCGGTCTGCCCAACGCATCACCGGGGGAAAAATATCTGCCCTCCAGGACACCTACAGCACCCAATGTCACAGAAATATAATCAAGGACAACAACCACCCGAGCCACGGGCGAAAAGAACACAGACACTGGACAGAGGAACTCTGCCTAGAAGGCCAGCATCCCGGAGTCGCCACTTCACTGTTGACGTTGAGACTGGTGTTTTGTTTTGCCCTGCATATATTCTCTCCATTCGTCAGGAATTGTTTTTATTTTATTTGTATTTTACCGCCAATTTCATGATATCCAATTGCGATCTTGTCTCATCGCTGCAACTCCCCAATGGGCTTGGGAAAGGCAAAGGTTGAGTCATGCGTCCTCCGGAACATGACCCGCCTGACCGCACTGCTTAACCCGGAAGCCAGGCGCACCTAGGTGTCAGAGGAAAGACCGTTAAACTGATGACCCAGGTCAGCCTGCAGGGTCCCGGCCCACCACATGGAGTCGCTAGAGCGCGATGAGCCAAGTAAAGCCCCCCTGGCCAAACCCTCCCCTAACCTGGACGACGCTGGGCCAATTGTGTGCTACCCTATGGGACTCCTGGTCAAGGTTATGACACAGCCCGGGATTGAACCCGGGTCTGTAGTGATGCTGTGCCTTAGACCGCTGCGCCACTCGGGAGGCCATTTATCAACATTCTTAATTTCAAACTGGAATGAGATGGTTAACAGAAGGTCATACGTACTGTATATTATGCCAGTGGATTGGTTTTGAGGTGAATTTTATTTTATTTTATTTCATCTTTATTTAACCAGGTAGGCTAGTTGAGAACAAGTTCTCATTTACAACTGCGACCTGGCCAAGATAAAGCAAAGCAGTGCAACAAAAACAACAGCACAGTGTTACACATAAACAAACATACAGTCAATAACACAAAAGAAAAGAAAAATTTAAAAATCTATGTACAGTGTGTGCAAATGTAGAAGAGTAGGGAGGTAGGCAATAAATAGGCCATAGAGGCGAAAATAATTACAATTTAGCATTAATACTGGAGTGATATATGTGCAGATGATGATGTGCAAGTAGAGATACTGGGGTGCAAAAGAGCAAGAGGATAAATAACAATATGGGAATGAGGTAGTCAGGTGTGCTATTTACAGATTGGCTGTGTACAGGTACAGTGATCGATAAGCTGCTTTGACAGCTGATGCTTAAAGTTAGAGAGGGTGATATAAGACTCCAGCTTCAGAGATTTTTGTGATTTATTCCAGTCATTGGCAGCAGAGAACTGGAAGGAAAGGTGGCCAAAGGAAGTGTTGGCTTTGGGGATGACCAGTGCACCATACCTGCTGGAGCACGTGCTATGGGTGGGTGTTGCGATGGTGACCAGTGAGCTGAGATAAGGCGGGGCTTTACCTAGCAAAGACTTATAGATGACCTGGAGCCAGTGGGTTTGGCGACGGATATGTAGTGAGGGCCAGCCAAGGAGAGCATACAGGGCTTTGGTGATAAAACGGATGGCACTGTGATAGACTACTTCCAGTTTGCTGAGTTGAGTGTTGGCTATTTTGTAAATGACATCGCTGAAGTCAAGGATCGGTAGGATAATCAGTTTTACGAGGGTATGTTTGGCGGCATGAGTGAAGGAGGCTTTATTGCAAAATAGGAAGCCGATTCTAGATTTAGTTTTGGATTGGAGATGCTTAATGTGAGTCTGGAAGGAGAGTTTACAGTCTAACCAGACACCTCGGTATTTGTAGTTGTCCACATATTCTAGGTCAGAACCATCCAGAGTAGTGATGCTAGTCGGCGGGAGGATGTGGGCAGCAATCGGTTGAAGAGCATGCACTTAGTTTTACTAGCATTTAAAAGCAGTTGGAGGCCACGGAAGGAGTGTTGTATGGCGTATCAATGTAACAGGTTAAGTCTTGCTTTTGCAGCCAGAATTATACAAAATTAGAAAAAAATCTGAATAGTAAACCAGGAAAGTACAAGAACACAGGGTCTAGGCTCTGGTACTATATGGAAAGTGACAACATTTCCCAGTTAAATCAATTGCACAAGAGATACAGTACCATAATGTGACATACATTTGCTTTATCTATATATCGGTCAAGTCTCCCATCTAAGAACCTTGAAGAAAAGTATGTTATTTACTTTCACTTTCCTTCAATTCCTATTCATGTCATAGCCTCAATGTTCACTTTGTGCATGCCAGTCAGAGTGAACAAATTAATATATATTTGGTGTAAAACATTGTCATAGCCTAAATATTCAGCTTTAACTTCACCAGAGCGATACAGATACTCAGCTAGATGTTTACGTCTCAGGCTGGAAAGAGACATTTATTCTCTTGGGATTCAGTTCAGTTGCACACATGAAGTGCAGTTTCACCACTTCCAGACAGGCTTTGGCACTGCATGGGGATACAGTGACAAACAGTGGAGCATGTGAGAAAATGTCTCTGCACTAATGCATGACACAGCGTTGAGATGACAAATGTACTTGGCTGGAGCCTCAGCCACAGGTTAATCCCTATGTCCTGTCCACTGTCACTTGTGAGAAATTGGTGTGCTTCAACATGCGGTGCTATATCTGGAGAAGCAATGCCTACTCCCTGCCCATTCCTTCCATCAGCCCCTGACTAGCTAGCTATCAGGCTTTCCCTCACCTGCAATACAAAGTTGGTTGAGCTAAGAAAGAGATACTGCGTCCCACTTTTCAAAATGTTAAATTATAGGGGCTTCCAATACTTTCCAGGTCAGTATGATACCGTAGCCTTATAAATGTCAATGTTGTCATTCAAAATCATTAAGACAAGGGTTTGTGCGTAGTGTAGGAGTTAAAAATGGATAGAAATAGGATGCACCTTGGGCAAACTGAACAAAGGGCCAAATGAATTATTGCAGTTGCCAGGAGTAACAGACTGTATGATGTCACTTATTGCTTTGTGTTCAACCATCTAATACCCCCGTGTGTCATGCCTCTTCCTATGAGTCAGTACAGGCTGGCGCATGTCTGAGTTGATAGGGATATATGTTTCCTTGTTCTTAAACTGTTGGGGGGAGTGTACAGTATGTGGGGTGTGTATGTAGGCTGATCAGGATTTCACTGAGCATCTGTGAGCGGATAGGATTATGGTGGTTCTTCCTGTCTGACTAACAGATGATTCAGTGCTGAGGTCAGGAAACAATGGTCTCTACATGATACGGGCTCCATCAGACATGTGGCTTGAGTTACTGGAAGACTTGGAAACAAGATGAAAACCCTAATGAAATGGTTTAAGACGTACATGTTTGAGAACACTGGAGCTAGAAAGGTGGCTTGTGAGCTGGGTTTCCCCACTCTCTTATCTCTATGAGGCCATATGTTTTCCTATGATTGGCCAGGATCTTCCACTGCACATTAGTGACCCATTTTGACCATTCAATACTTCAGCAGTTGTGTCAAAAGACACTACTACATACTGCCTCAAGCCTTTTCCGATACCACTTTCTTATTTTATTTTACTGTAACGTTCATGAAAAGCCAGTGAAAGTCTATGAAGGTGTGATGCAACCCCAACCTGGTTTGATTCAAATGCCTTGCCTAAATAGGCCTATATGAATTGATATGGTCGATTTTTCACAACCTCTTCAGAGTTTTCCATTGTCAAAATAATAATAATAATAATTTGGGCGGTGCTTATATTTGTCCACACATGTACTAGTGTGTAATGGAAATGTGTTTTTTTCTATATCCCAACTCCCCCTGAGACGACCGCAGAGAATGGGATCATGGCCAGGGTCACCATTGTCCAGCGCCCATGGAGCAATTTGGGTTAAGTGCCTTGCTCAAGGTCACAGCGAGAGGTTTTCACCTTGTCGGCTCCGGGATCCGAACCAGCGACCTTTCTAGCTCAATGCTCTAGCCCCAAAATGTCACCCTGACGTGCTGTATAAAATAACAGGCCACATGGTGAGAAGGGAACTCTCATGAAAACACCAGGTTTGAGGTTCTCAAGATACAGGGATAGAGAGAGATGCTGTATATTCAGACACAAGCCTTTTAAGTACCTACGATGCAATCGTGCTGCTAAGCGTAGCCTGCAATACCTTTGATGATATAACAGATCAGAACTCTCACGTAACGAAGTAGGGGGATGTCATAAACAAGATGTTGTGAAATGTTGTGCTCAGCTCTCATGCAGAACTGCTGAAACCCGAGTGTACAAAAGGTGCGGAAAAGAGGCCTGGTTGGTCTGAGTCGACACATGCCTTTCACAAGAGAGTGAGCAATACTATGTAAAGTGCTGTTCATTTGTTTCCTTATAATGGGGTGGGAGTGGTTGAGGTTCCTTGATTTTCTCTGTATTAGGGCAAGGGTTGGGAATTGTTAAAGGATTTGCAATAGAGGTTTTGCTTTTTCAGATAAAAATGTATGTTAGTGGCTTTGTGTAGTCAACCTTTAGTTTGAGACTGTTTCATAGGTTGTATCGCTCGTCCTGCTTTTATACTTGATTTTCCTCCCCCACTCCCTTTAGTAATAATGGAAGGCCTGGCTATTCAGTAGTGGATCTGATTAAAGCTTCTCTCCTGATGCCAGAACACATTTAGAACCTACACCTTCAGAACTTCTGGTCACACTTACTGCTCAATGCATTTGTCTCTCCCACCTCGCCCCCCGCGTCCTAGAGTGTCATTTATGAGGAAACCATAGTCACAGAGAGGACACTGACATTCATTTGTTAGATTGTCTAGTCCTTGGGGAATAGTCTAATAGGAAAAACATACTGGAGGTCATGATAAGGACTGTCTGTGTCTTTGACACAGAAAAGAATCTAAATCTACCCTAAAGAAATGGGTAGTGGGATGGGTAGTGGGTAAGGAAAGAAAAGGGATGGGTAGTGGGTAAGGATAGGAAAGGGATGGGTAGTGGGTAAGGAAAGTGGAATGGATGGGTAGTGGGTAAGGAAAGTGGAATGGATGGGTAGTGGGTAAGGAAAGTGGAAGGGATGGGTAGTGGGTAAGGAAAGTGAAAGGGATGGGTAGTGGGTAAGGAAAGTGAAAGGGATGGGTAGTGAGTAAGGGAAGTGAAAGGGATGGGTAGTGGGTAAGGAAAGTGAAAGGGATGGGTAGTGAGTAAGGGAAGTGAAAGGGATGGGTAGTGGGTAAGGATAGTGAAAGTGATGGGTAGTGAGTAAGGGAAGTGAAAGGGATGGGTAGTGGGTAAGGAAAGAAAAGGAATGGGCAGTGGGTAAGGATAGGAAAGGGATGGGTAGTGGGTAAAGAAAGTGAAAGTGAAAGGGTGTGCTATATTTAAGCAATATGGCACAAGGGGGTGTGGTATATGGCAAATATACCACGGCTAAGGGCTGTTCTTAGGCACGACACAACGCAGCCCTCAGCCGTGGTATATTGGCGATATATCACAAACCTCAGAGGTGCCTTATTGCTATTATACCAACGTAATTAGAGCAGTAAATTAGAGCAGTAAAAGTAAATGTTTTGTCATACCCGTGGTATACGGTCTGCTATACCATGGCTGTCAGCCAATCAGCATTCAGGGCTCCAACCACCCAGTTTGTTTGCTGTGTTTGCAGTATGGTAGCACCGAGCAATAAAAGGTTGGCAGTACTTTAAATAACAATGACAATTCCATTTGGGCGTTCTGGAGCAGAAGTTGGGACAAATTGGACTGATTATGAAATTCCATTCAGTTTCACAATTCATATGTGTTCTTATTGGAAAACAAGTATGTGCTCTGATCTTGGCTGCTGCAGTGGTAATCCCTCTAAGGAATAGTATTGAATGTAGCTCTGAGTTCCACTGCAGTTCAGTTTACTGCTGCCAAGATAAGAGGGTTCCCTCTATCTTGTTTGTATCGTCTGAGCATTGATAACCTAGAAAAGAACAACATATTGATCTTCCCATTTATTGAAGCACATCTAAAGTGTTGATCGTCTGAGCGTGACATGAGACAAAAGCTCTCTCTCTGGGTGTCTATTCCATTTATTCTACAGTATAATCACATCCTCTTCAAGGAAGGACTTGAGTTGCTAGGCGGAAAACATTCACACATGGATAGTGGACTGCGTCCTCTTGAAACTCTCTGTCTTGTATGATAAATGATATTTCAGGTGCATCTGAAGTGTTTGCTTTGTACTTGTAGCTCTGTAACATCAGCAGCTCTGTAACATCATAGCATCCTCAAGTAAACATTGGCTTACCTTAGAGACATTTGACCTGCACTTATGCCTCGTTCGTTTACTTCAGGTCGGCTTGTAAACTTGTTTCAGCTTCATGTAAGTATTCCTTTTTGTAACTCAGGCTAAATATCATATTTATGTCCATTTAGCACCTTTTTACGATATAATCAAAGGGTTTACTGTGTAGTGATAAAAAGGGTTCTAAATCATTCAAGGACTTTTTACTGGGATGTGCTAGCAGAGCCAGCCGCTAAAAGACTTCCTGTTAAAATGTGGAAGTCCCAGGATAGTCCCTGTCAGACTAACTTGGCAGAGTGGAGACCTTTTTAACAAATAAACACCAATATAGTCGCTGTCAGACTAACTTGGCAGAGGGGAGACCTTTTTAACAAATAAACACCAATATAGTCCCTGTCAGACTAACTTGGAAGAGGGGAGACATTTGGGACTCGTTTCAGAAAACTAGGTATATGTTCGCACGTCACTACTTCACAGGAGCGGCATTTGAACGTAAACGCCTTCTGGAACATGTAAACGCCTTCTGGAACGTGAACTTTTATGTGCCTTAATAACAAGCTTGTATTCCATCCATAAATATGAATAAAATTGTTAAATTACTAGCCTAGTTGGTTTAGGCAGGGACCTTCCCGCTAGCCATGATTGGCTGAGATAATGGATGGGCTGGACAATCCGGGAGATGAGTTTGGATTGGTCTTCCATGTAGCACACTTCTGTTTATAACATGAACTGCTCAGTATGTGTTGATAGTTATTTTTATTGTTTTAGAAAGATATAACGTTAGCCATCGAGAACTACAAAAGTTTTGCTACTTTTCTCAACAACGTTGATGCCCTGAATTTAGCAGGCGTTATCGACAGATCAGTTGGGAAAAGTGATGGGCTACTTTCTGCACACGCCACGGTCAGTGTGAACCGGAGTGACTTGACACAACGCTGGTCAAACAAGAAGTTAGTTACAAACAAAACGGAGTTAAATGGTTCCAGTCTGCCGTGAAGCGTTCATCCATGTATACTGGTAAGAGTCTAGCTACATTTTCAGATATGTTTCTAATTTTATCAGAAAGTCGTTTTTATTGCAAAATAAACTTAGATTTTAGTGTGTGTTTACCACATGGCCTCACATGTGAATCCTTAAAGATATGGGTGGGGCTAAGGCTTAAGAGAGTGTGAACGGTGCTGAATGGGTGTAGACAAAGAAGAGCTCTCCAGTAGGTTTACCAAAACATTAAAATGCAATTTTCTCAAAAGTGTGGTTACAAGTTTATTAACTTTCAAAGCAGAATTACTTTAACATTGTTCCTCAACTGCAGTGTATGATATGCAATTTTCTAGCTCTGGGTCTCTACTTTTATCCAATTTAAAAAACACAATTTCAAATGTTGCTACATAAGACTGAATCGAGGCGGTCGTAACATTTTTGTCATTGTTCAAGGTCTGCTGTGTTCATATACAAGCTTTGTGTTCTGACTTGTTTTGTGAAAACACAACTATGATCCCCACAACTATACCACCTTGAAACCAATAATGATTTTCCCCACGCACATAATGCATTTATTCATATTTACAGATCCAAACAAGTTTGTAATTAAGGCAAATTAAAGTTGGCTACTTTGAAGAATCTCAAATATAAAATATATTTTGATTTGTTTAGCTCTTTTTCTGGTTACTACATGAATCCATATGTGTTATTTCATAGTTGTGAGGTCTTCACTATTATTCTATAATGTAGAAAATAGTAAAAATAAAGAAAAACCCTTGAGTGTGTGTTCTAAAACTTTTTACCGGTAGTGTGTGTGTGTATATATATATATATATATATATATATATATATATATATATATATATATTATTATAAAAACATTTTAAAAAGCCCTTCTGGCAAGTAGGAAATAGCATCAAATGCATACAATACAGAATCTGGTTATATATTCCAATTAAATATTATTATGAAAGGAAAGTGGTCCATTAAGTACAGTGTGTACATAATTAGTATGGTAACTATGTATACAAAGCCCTATATGCAAACACGTCTCTTCTCTCTCTCTTGTGGTGACATAATGATGGGGTGAACAAGGACTTATATATGCCCTATCAATGTCCTTTTGAATGAGGCATATTGATTTTCCACACAACATACTCATCGACTGGTGTCATCTAAGTCCCTTCGTTTGGGTGACTCACTGGTCGTCCTTGCCAGCGATGCCACAAATAACTCTCTCTGCCTCTTGTCAGGGGGGTTTCTGGGATGCCATATGGTGCTTTGATTTCCCCCTCTCAGCCCTACAGAACTTATGCCTAACTTATGTCCACATCAACTGCTGCCATGTGTTCAGCCATTTCCCTGCCTTAGTTAAAGAGCCAGCTTCCCCAATCAGCTACTGTACCTTGTGAAGGTCCCTACTCTCTAATTGGCAAAGTGTTAGATTATTTGGTTCGCTGATTCCTGGACTTGCGAAATGTCAGACCCACCATCTCACATGAGCTGGGTCATTGACGCATAGAGGATTTTTCTGTTTTGCTTGTTTGTTATCTTTCAACGTAAAAACACGTAGAGCCTTATCTGAGATATCAGGTGAAGACGATAAGACCATGACAGAGGGGGAGGCAGTGGGGAGATTTCTCCCAGGCAGGGAGTCAATGTGGGAGACTGAGTTGGACCTGATGAACCAGGATTGGGAGATTACCTCGGTGAGATGTAGTGAAGGGATTTCAGCAACCGACTACAACCGACAGCAACTGACAAGCTGGAGCGAAAGTTTGATTTATTACTTACCAAAGCCTTGAGCCTAATAACCGAAGACATTGTCTCACATTGTAGAGTGGTTGCGCTGAAGGCAATCCCCTTTGAATCCTAACTCAGGCCCAATGCAGACGAATGGGATAAGTTATTGAGCGAAGTAGTGATACAAAATATATCTGTTATTGCGTCTATAGATGTTCCTAAAGGATGAAGAGAAACTGTCTACGCAACATTGATTTAAAATGCATGGGTTTCATTGAGCAAGGCCTTTCTTGCAGTTACAGCAAAACAAGACAAAAATGAAAGGTGTTTGATTTTAGCAGTCACTAAGGCGTCTGCTAATGAATCTTGCTTTTCTGAGAGCCAAGCACTTAATATAAACATACTGACCAAAAATATGAACGCAACATGTAAAGTGTTGGTCCCATGTTTCATGAGCTGAAATAACAGATCCCAGACATTTTCCATACGCACAAAAAGCTTATTTTTGTCTCAAATGTGCACAAATTTGTTTACATCCCTGTTAGTGAGCATTTCTCCTTTGCCAAGATAATCCATCCACCTGACAGGTCTGGCATATCAAGAAGCTGATTAAATAGCATGATCATTACACATTGTGCTTGGGACAATAAAAGGCCACTCTAAAGGTGCAGTTTTGTCACATAACACAATGCCACAGATGTCTCAAGTTTTGAGAGAGTGTGCAATTGGCATGCTGACTTGGTAAATATTCTCCTTCGATGGCTACTAGCACGTTCCTCTTTAGAGATGAATCCCGGTTTCAACTGTAACGGGCAGATGTCATGTGGGCGACCGGTTTGCTGATGTCAACATTGTGAACAGACTGCCCCATGGTGGCGGTGGGGTTATGGTATGGGCAGGCATAAGCTGCGGGCAACGAACACAATTGCATTTTATTGATGGCAATTTTAATGCACAGAGATACCGTGACGAGATCCTGAGGTCCATTGTTGTGCCATTCATCCACTGCCATCACTTCACGGATCAGCATGATAATGCACAGCCCCATTTTGCAAGAATCTGTACACAATTGCTGGAAGCTGAACATTTCCCAGTTCTTCCATGGCCTGTATACTCACCAGACATGTCACCCACTGAGCATGTTTGGGATGCTCTGTATCGACGTGTCTGACAGTGTGTTCCAATTCCCGCCAATATCCAACAACTTCGCACAACCATTGAAGAGGAGTGGGACAACATTCCACATGCCACAATCAACAGACGGATCAACTCTATGCGAAGGAGATGTGTTGCGCTGAATGAGGCAAATGGTAGTCACACCAGATATTGACTGGTTTTCTGATCCACGCCCTTACTTTTTTTTAAGGTATCTGTGACCAACAGATGCATATCTGTATTTCCAGTCATGTGAAATCCATAGATTAGGGCCTAAGTAATGTATTTATATTGACTGATTTCCTTATATGAACTGTAACTCAGTAAAACCTTAGAAATTGTTGCATGTTGCGTTTATATTTGTGTTCAGTGTATAAGTGGTAACGGTGTACTCCATGTAGAAAACACACTTTACCCAGATTCCTTGGATCTGTTTTTTGGATCTGTTTTGGAACTGCCTGAGGCATATTTGATCTCTAATGTGAACCACAGGATGCTTGCGATTATGAGGTCATCATTAGTCTCTTCTGAAAGGTATCCTCTAGTTTGTGTGAGAGATTATCTCAAGGAACAATGCCTCTGTCATCACCATTATGTATCAATTTCTCCGTTTCATTCTGTGTCATCCTCCTTTTCTAATATTCTGATTCACAGTTAAATGGTGGTCACCAATTTATTTATCTTCCTCTCTCTCTGTCTCCTGCCTCTCTGTCTAGCTCTCTCTACTTCTCTCTTTCTCTCAACATTACATGGAAAGCATCACTATACTCCTAAATCTTGTGTATTAATCTTTCATTGGAAGTGACCGTAGCCTGTTGCTCTGGTCCATATAAGCTGATTTGACAGATTGGAACCCAGCCTTTTGCTTGGCGACGAGTCACAGTCCTCTCTTTTGTCCACTGTCCTTAAGGCCACGCTCTGATTAACACTGACACTTTTTTAGGCTTTGATTGCACAGCCAAGGATGATGTGCCCTTTACTTTATAAACTCCCATTACAGTGATCCCACCCAAAATCCGCCTACCTGATGACTCGGGTGAAAACATTAGATCACGTTTGTGGTGACAGTTCACTTGAACCCTCTGTCATAAGGGACATAATCGCTGACTGGTGTTACTATCTGAAGACCTACCCTAACTTCTTGACAGTAAGACTCACTTCGTCATCCACATGATTTATTGTTTTGATAACAGTGACTAACTTGGACTTGGAACTAGTCTGAACTTGGACACACCTACTGTAAGCCAATGCAATTTGTCTTATTCAACCTATCCAGTGGCGACCCGTCATTCAGGGCAGAGCCCCATCTGTTTTGCAAAAAAAAAAAAATATATATACAGTACCAGTCAAAAGTTTGGACACACCTACTCATTCAAGGGTTTTTCTTTATTTGTACTATTTTGTACATTGTAGAATAATAGTGAAGACATCAAAACTATGGAATAACACATATGGAATCATGTAGTAACTAAAAAAGTGTTAAACAAATCAAAATAGATTTTAGATTTTAGATTATTTCAAGTAGCCACCATTTGCCTTGATGACAGCTTTGCGCACTCTTGGCATTCTCTCTACCAGCTTCACCTGGAATGCTTTTACAACAGTCTTGAAGGAGTTCCCACATAGGCTGAGCACTTGTTGGCTTCTTTTCCTTAACTCTGCGGTCCAACTCATCCCAAATCATCTCAATTGGGTTGAGGTCGGGTGATTGTGGAGGCCAGGTCATCTGATGCAGCACTCTATCACTCTCCTTCTTGGTCAAATAGCCCTTACACAGCCTGGAGGTGTTTTTTGGGGTCATTGTCCTGTTGAAAAAACAATGATAGTCCCACTAAGCGCAAACCAGATGGGATGGCGTACGGTTGCAGAATGCTGTGGTAGCCATGCTGGTTAAGGGTGCCTTGAATTCTAAATAAATCACTGACAGTGCCAACAGCAAAGCACACCCACACCATCACACCTCCTCCTCCATGCTTCACGGTGGGATCCACACATGCAGAGATCATCCGTTCACCTACTCCGCGTCTCACAAAGACACGGCGGTTGGAACCAAAAATCAAAGGACACTGATTTCCACTGGTCTAATGTCCATTGCTCTTGTTTCTTGAGCCAAGCAAGTCTCTTCTTATTATTGGTGTCCTTTAGTAGTGGTTTCTTTGCAGCAATTCGACCATGAAGGCATGATTCACACGGTCTCCTCTGAACAGTTGATGTTGAGAAGTGTCTGTTACTTGAACTCTTGTGAAGCATTTATTTGGGCTGCAATCTGAGGTGCAGTTATCTCTAATGAACTTATCCTCTGCAGCAGAGGTAAATTCTGGGTCTTCCATTCCTGTGGCGGTCCTCATGAGAGCCAGTTTCATCATAGCGCTTGATGGTTTTTGCGACTACACTGAAATTCTGCGAATTGACTTACCTTCATGTTTTAAAGTAATGATGGACTATTGTTTCTCTTTGCTTATTTGAGCTGGACTTGGTATTTTGCCAAATAGGGCTATCTTCTGTATACCACCCCTACCTTTTCACAACAAAACTGATTGGCTCAAACGCATTAAGAAGGAAATAAATTCCAATTCTACTTTTATGAAATGCATTCTAGGTGACTATCTCATAAAGCTGGTTGAGAGAATGCCAAGGGTGTGCAAAGCTGTCATCAAGGCAAATGGTGGCTAATTGAAAGAATCTCAAATATAAAATATATTTTGATTTGTTTAACACTTTTTTGGTTACTATATGATTCCATATGTGTTATTTCATAGTTGTGATGTCTTCACTATCATTGTACAATGTAGAAAATAGTAAAAATAAAGAAAAACCCTGGAATGAGTAGGTGTGTCCAAACTTTTGACTGGTACTGTATGTATGTATATATATATATATATATATATATAATTACTTTTTTTGCATGTTTTGTGTGTTATTTTGGCTTTAATACGTTTCACACATAAGTTTGCAAACAATGTAAAAAAAATAATAATAATTGAGTTAATAAAGCCACATACAAACATGGTCTCTTTTTTGCTTTATTGAGTAAATACAGGTGTTTCAGCCTAGCTCAGTGCTTTCTGTGGTGGTGGTGCAGCCAGCGGGAAAATACGGAGCGTTGGGGTTGGTAATGTTCTCTAGTTGCGGCGTGATTGTCTCAGTGTTCTGTCACAAAATCTACGGGTAGAGCTCGGAAATTCAAGCCCCTTGTGTGCTGCCATGGAGTTACATTAGAAGTGCCCATCCAAGAAGGCTCAAGGTCATTGGCCACAGATAAAGTGACGTAAAAATCACGTTATATCTACAGTAGCTTTGATTGGACTGATCATGTCAACATCATACTTTCAAAATCTTAGCTAGCAAGCTAGCAGTCATCATCATGAATCGAGTTGACAATCTACTGGCAAATCCTTTTCAGTCCTTGTCATATGAAGATAAATAATGAAGAGAATTTATAGATAAAACGTATCAGTGCTCATCGGCCATTGGACATAAACATTACACAACAAGTTGGAAATCGCAAATTCAACATTCAGTGGTTTGGAAGGCATCAGTGGCTAACTGCAAGCATTGTAAAGCAATCACTAGCCTCCTATTCAGTGGAGTGGGTGTGTTGTCCAATTCTGGGTTTAAGGGTCTCTTTGCCAAGCTTAAAAGGATAAACATTCAACATTGGCCATGCTTTCAATCAAGCATTTCTTCTGGCCAGCTCAAAACAACTGGAAACTCGGAACTGGGAAATTTCAGACTTTAGTGAGTTCAAAACAACTGGGAACTCTGGAAAAATCGAGCTCCAACTGGGAAAATACATTTTTTAATGGTCATCCAACTCGGAATTGCAAGTCAGGAACTCTGGCCTCATTCTAGAGCTCTGACCTGAAGATCACTGACATCATCATGATTCGACCTTGTTCATATTACATAGTTTATGCTGCTGCATAAATTATGTAATTTGCCAGGGAGATATGTATACTGTAGCTAAGAAAGTAATACTAAGTGTATGTTGTGCAGTAAGCTGTTAGTAGCCCATGTGCCTCACCCTAATAATTTGTAAAATTTTCCCCCAATAATTTTGCCTACAGTTCTGACTTGGTGGTACACATGTAGCCTATAGCCTGTTTAGTGAAATGTAATCATTGAATATTGTAAGAGCTTTCATTGTCTGCTTATATGCCCCCTTTATTTATCCTACGGTTCTGACTTGGTGTACAGGGAGAATACTATAAGAACGGCCCATGTTCTGAATTCTGTCGCTGTACATTTCAAAAGTGCTGAACAAATAGTTATTTTGACCAGGTCCGTCCTAGCTTGCTCATTAATGTCTTAAACGAAATTACGGATTGCCTCTTATCCGCTCGTTGTCCTCTTATGCCATAGTTTGTACATCTCAATTGTCAGTAGAAACCACAGCTTAAGCAAGTCAGACATATCAGCTATTTTTTTTCAAAAGGCATTAAATGAGGCTGAATTAACTGTTTTGTTGCCAGACAAGCTCCGCTGATCGCCAGGTGTAGCAGTGGTAAGGTGTTGGGACTGCTGTTGGGACTCTGCTGGTGGGACAACTTTATGTAGACCCTAACAGTTTGTGGGCACTGTTTGTGATCGTTGTAGTGCAAATAATGTATTGCTTAGTGTTGTGTTGTGTTGTGGCTTTGCTGGCATGCATTCCAAACATTTTTGAGGGAGTTTGCCCCACCAAGATTTACATGCTAAAATCGCCACTGAACCTGTTATATTATGGGATTATAATTTGGTATGCCTCACATTGTTGATTTGTGATGTTTGCTGCCTTCCCCTTGACATTCCCTTAAACAAGCCCTACTTGGTGCAACTTGCCCATATTCTGCATTACCGAAAAGCTTGGCACACCACCAGTGTTGAGTAATTCAGCCCATTATCCAAATTGAGGTGTGTGGAGGCTGAATCTTGGCGAAGTAGAACCTGCCTGCGGGGCCCAAAAAAATGCAGCTGGCAGAGGAAATGTTAAGCGCCCAAAATGTGTCAATACATTTGGACTCTACAGTACATATTTTGGGAGTAACCTGAAAATGCTGATCTATTGGTTGGCGTCAACCAGGCTTTTGTTGATGTATTCTGGGAAGATTCATATTAATAGCTCCAACTCATTGATCCGTTCTTGAGATGCAGAATAACGTTTGGAGAGGGAGGGAGAAGAATAACTTTTGGAGAGGGAGGGAGAATAATAACTTTTGGAGAGGGAGGGAGGAGAATAACCTTTGGAGAGGGAGGGAGGTTTGGAAGGGAAGGAGTGAGAAGTGTACTGAAAAAAATGATGCACTGTCAAGTTTCACTTCCAATTTATTATAACATTTTTTTTTTACAATTAATAGTTATATTAGGTATAACACATCAACTTGTTTACAGTTACTGTGCACCAAGGCTAACTTTTTTCAAGATCAAAGATCATCCTTTTATGAGCAACTACAAGTTTGTTTTTAGTTTCCTTGTTGAATTTGAGCCCACATCCTCTGATTGAGGCAATAGGGTTGTCTCTAGGAGTGTTGTTTTTGGATGGCCCACATTAGCAAGGCTGGACAATAAGTAATGGAAGAACACATTGACTAATTGACTATTGTACAGTACTTCTGTTGACCTCACCGGGGGGGGGGGGGGGGGGGTCATATCAGTAGGAACATCCTGTTTTCTTTTTCCTCCAGACTTATTACACATCTTCCAATAAAACAAGGTGTTTTCCCAGTGCCCACTTAAAACAAGTTCAGTGGAACAGATGAGCAGTCACTTTTTCCTTGTCTTTTCATACATCTTAGGACTGAACAGCGAAGTGACTGCTGCTGCTCTGAGGGTGGGGTGGGTTTTTAAGGGAAAGACAAACAATCAGAACATTATTGCCCTCTTTAGGGAGGCTAAGCACAGATACATGTTTACAAAGAGGGCCTAGTGATACAGAGACAGAGACAGCATGTGGATTGCCTGTCTGTAATTACCCCTGCATGGGCACTCCTCCCTCTGCGTATCTGCCCGGACAGAGGATTGGAAATACAAATATCTGTAGCCATGCTCAGAAAACATTTAATCGCCCCTGCAAAAGCAAACTGCCATAAGCCCAGTGGCAGGCTGGCAGGCGAGAGGGTATTTGTAAAGATGGATGTCTTGCTGTGGGCTGGCTGGGGCCTGGGCAGCATGGTGGGGCTGTGGAGTCTAGAGGTGTTGCTGGGTTGGAAGTACTGAGGATGCCATTCGGCAGGTAATCCCACAGCATGTAATAGTTGTCAGGTTGTATGCCATCAAAACAACCCTCCCCAACAAAGTGTCACACACCGAATAACTGTTTACCATGATTAGATATAAAAATAGACGGCTAACGAGCTTGATTGTCACATTGCGGTTGTTTATATCATCTTATATGCGGCTGTAAATGATGAAAGTTAACAATATGTATCACATACTACATACTGTAAGTAACTATCTACAGCATAACCACAGGAACCAACTAACCTAATCTACAGTGTGGAAAAGGAAAACCCAGTCCCTCTTGGCAGATCCGGAAGATCAGGATGTTGAAGGTTAAGTGATCCACCCAATGGGAAGGAGGCTGTCAACCCCCCCCCCACCCCCCTCTCCCACTACCTGCAGAGCCCCAGCCCTCCTCAGACAGAGATTATGCTCCTCACAGTGTAATCTGAAGGGACGGGACTTTTCAGCAGGCTGAATCCAGACCCAGACTGCCCAGAACACAACAGGAGGGGGACTATTTGCACATTGTTACAACACTGTATATAGACATATGAATTTTGAAATGTCTATTCTTTTGGAACTTTTGTGAGTGTAATGTTTACTGTTCAGTTTTTATTGTTTATTTCACTTTTGTTTATTATCAATTTCACTTGCTTTTGCAAAGTAAACATATGTTTCCCATGCCAATAAAGCCCCTGAAATGTAATTTAATTGAGTGCGAGAGCGCGCGAGAGAGCGCAAGAGAGCGTGAGAGAGAGAGAGAGAGAGAGAGAGAGCGAGAGACCCAGCAGCAAACTGATGGTGATCTAACATTTTGCAAGATGCTGTAGTCTTTTGATACTATCCCATGTAATCTGTTCCCACGTCTTGTAGAACACATGTGGTATGCAATGTAAAATGCGTGCTTGGTGGAATGCATTTACAGTATAAAGCACTGCTAAAGCCACAGCTACATTTTTGAGAGTTTTATTTTGGTTGAGTCTGAGTGGGGGCATTTCTATGTTGCTCAGTCGAGCAGATCAGAATTCTGAACATGTTGAATTCTATTCAGGATTGTTATGAGTGAACAGCAGCAAGGCTGTAAGGTCAAAATATTTATACAGACTCCCCCACAACCAAATATCTACACACAACCATTAAAATTGTTTGGAATGTATGTACCAGAGAGATGTTCTTAACTAGTCCAAAGCCTCAGGTTAAAGCGTTGACCTAAATTACATCAGAACATTTCCATTAATTCTGTGAATCTTTGCATGGCAGTATGCTAACTTTGGCTTTCTTCTCTCCATAGCAGATGGAGCCCAGCCTGAGCTCTTCATTTTCCACCAGTCGTGCGCCCTGAAGAAGGATGAAGGGCCCTGCAAGGCATTAAGGGACCGTTTCTACTTCGACATTGACACGGGCCGCTGTGAGGCCTTCGAGTTCGGCGGCTGCAGAGGCAACGCCAACAATTTTGAGACCTTGGAGGCGTGTGAGGGAATGTGCCTGGTGTCTGGTGAGTTTTTGGAATCTTTCTCTGATTTCTCTGCAGGTCAAATGTAAAAATGTGCCTCTGTTGATGTGTGAAAAATTATTCATTTTTGTACCAAGTATCATTCTGTATATTCAGAAAGACTTGTTATTTTATTTAGACAGATGAAGCAAGCACACACATGTTCTCCAGGAAATGTACAGTATCTTTTGTAGATTTTATTTTCTTTACTAGGAATGATAAGATGTTCTCTGGTCAACCAATTCGCTGGTTACTATGGTTTCCGTCCTTTTCAAAACAATTATCTGCCATGTTGCCAAAATATCAAAAAAGATTAGACACTGAGTACGGTTGCATGCATACAATAATGTGATTATTGTTGATAGTCAGGTTAATATAATAGTTTGATTAAAACGATTACATGCTTTGCAAGAAGAACGATTTCCCTAATAAGCCGTTTCCATGGACACATCTGAGGTCAGATGCAGAAAATCACCAATCAAAGTGATTTATGGTTTTGTGTGGAATGCTATCGTTAGACTTTCAGACCAAACTCTCACTCCCAAACACATTTCCAATGCCGTTTTGAGAAAGTTTGGACGTTCCATTCCGAGAAAGTTTGTATGTTTCTCTGTCAAACTATCAGCAAATCTATTGTCTAGCCTGGGACAATGGCGCTGTTGGCTGATTGGCTATGTGAAAAAGACTGGCAACCAGGCTCATTCTCGTTGTAGAAACGATTGGGCTGTCAATAATTTTATGTGGTACATGTGTAGTGTCTGAGATTGTTAGAAGTGACATCAAAGTTGGCTAAATTACAGAAAACAAAGGGAGTTGTTCAATCCACACTGTAATATGTGCATAGCATTAACGTGTGTGTGTGTGTGTGTGTGTGTGTGTGTGTGTGTGTGTGTGTGTGTGTGTGTGTGTGTGTGTGTGTGTGTGTGTGTGTGTGTGTGTGTGTGTGTGTGTGTGTGTGTGTGTGTGTGTGCATGTGTCCGTGTGTGTGTGTGCATACATGCCTGCTATGCATTTTGAGTGTTACCTAAACCGTGGGCGTTATTGAAATGAGATAGAAAAGCAATATTCATAGATGTCGGATCAATATGAATTATGCTGTGGATATCACAGTAGAGAAACCACTTGTGAAACCCTACTTGGTCTGTAGCTAGAAACACTGCTTTCTTAAAAGTGTAATTTATTATGAATGTATGTCTCAATGTCATTGTGGTACAATGTTGTATCATTGTATGCATTATTCAGTTGACGTATAAGGGAATTGTGGGTGAATTTGCATCCTGCTCGGGCCGGTAACACTTTTATAGTATTGTTTTATTCAACACGCCGACGAAACCAGGCATGTTGAATTAAAAAAGAATTTGATGGTAGTCCTATGAGGTCAGGGTTAAAATCCAAATCAAATCACATTTTATTGGTCACATACACATGGTTAGCAGATGTTATTGTTTCTAGATCAGACAGTGCAGCAGTATCTAACAGGTAATATCTAACAAATTCCACAACAAAACCTAATACACACAATCTAGTAAAGAAATGGGATAAGAATATATAAGTATAAAATATATGGATGAGCAGTGACAGAGCGGCTAAGATGCAATAGATAGTAAAGAATAGATTTTGAAGGATACAGTATACAGTATATACATATGATTTTGTTGCCCCTTCTTCACCACACTGTCTGTGTGTGTGGACCATTTCAGTTTGTCAGTGATATGAACATAGAGGAACTTAACTTTCCACCTTCTCCACTGCTGCCCCGTCAATGTGGATAGGGGGGTGCTCCCTTTGCTGTTTCCTGAAGTCCACAATCATCTCTTTTGTTTTGCTGACATTGAGTGAGAGGTTATTTTCCTGACACCACACTCCGAGGGCCCTCACCTCCTCCCTGTAGGCTGTTTTGTTGTTGTTGGTAATCAAGCCTACCACTATTGTGTCGTCTGAAAACTTGATGATTGAGTTGGAGATGTGCATGGCCACGTGGTCGTGGGTGAACAGAGAGTTGAGAACGCACCCTTATGGGACCCCAGTGTTGAGGATCAGTTGAGTGGAGTTGTTGTTTCCTACCTTCACCACCAGGGGGCGACCCGCCAGGAAGTCCAGACCCAGTTGCACATGGCAGGGTCGAGACCCAGGGTCTCAAGCTTAATGATGAGTTTGGAGGGTACTATGGTGTTGAATGCTGAGCTGTTGTCAATGAACAGCATTCTTACATAGGTATTCCTCTTGTCCAGATTGGATAGGGCAGTGTGCAGTGTGATGGCGATTGCATCGTTTGTGGACCTATTGGGGCGGTAAGCAAATTTAAGTGGGTCTAGGGTGTCAAGTAGGGTGGAGGTGATATGATCCTTGACTAGTCTCTCAAAGCACTTCATGATGGGAGAAGTGAGTGCTACGGGGCAATAGTCATTTAGTTCAGTTACCTTAGCTTTCTTGGGAACAGGAACAATGGTGGCCATCTTGAAGCATGTGGGGACAGCAGACTGGGATAGGGATTGATTGAATATGTCCATAAACACACCAGCCAGCTGGTATGCGGATTCTCTGAGGACGCGGCTAGGGATGCCATCTGGGCCGGCAGCCTTGCAATGGTTAACACGTTTAAAGTTTTTACTCACGTCGGCCACGAAGAAGGAGAGCCCACAGTATTTGGTTGCGGGCTGCGTCGGTGGCACTGTATTGTCCTCAAAGCATGCAAATAAGTTGTTTAATTTGTCTGGAAGCAAGACGTCAATGTCTTCGACGGGGCTGGTTTTCTTTTTGTAGTCCGTGATTATCTGTTGACCCTGCCACATACGTCTTGTGTTCGAGCCGTTGAATTGCGACTCTCTATGCTGACACTTTGCTTGTTTGATTGCCTTATGGAGGGGTAACTACACTGTTTGTATTTGGTCATATTTCCAGTCGCCTTGCCATGATTAAATGCGGTGGTACGTGCTTTCAGCTTTGCGCGAATGCTGCCGTCAATCCACGGTTTCTGGTTAGGGAAGGTTTTAACAGTTACAGTGGGTACAACATCTCCTATACATTTCCTAGTAAACTCGCTCACCGAGTCAGTGTATACATCAATGTTATTATCTGAGGCTATCCAGGACATATCTCAGTCCATGTGATCGAAGCAATCTTGAAGCGTGGAATCCGATTGGTCAGACCAGCATTGGATAGACCTAAGCACGGGCAATTCCTGTTTTAGTTTCTGCCTATAGGAGGGGAGCAACAAGATGGAGTCATGGTCAGATTTGCCAAAAGGAGGGCGGGGGAGGGCCTTGTATGCATTGCGGAAGTTAGAGTAGCAATGGTCGAGCATGTTACTCGCTCGAGTACAGCAATCAATATGCTGATAGAATTTAGGTAGCCTTGTTCTCAAATCCCCAGCTACAATAAATGCAGCCTCAGGATATATGGTTACCAGTTTGCATAAATCCAGTGAAGTTCCTTGATGGCCGTCTTGGTATCCGCTTGCGGGGGGATATACACGGCTGTGATGATAACCGAGGAGAGTTCTCTTGGGAGATAATACGGTCGGCATTTGATTGTGATGAATTCTAGGTCAGGTGAACAAAGGACGAGTTCCTGTTTGTTGTTACAATTACACCATGAGTCGAATAATGAAACATACACCCCCGCCCTTCTTCTTACCGGAGAGATGTTTATTCCTGTCGGCGCGATGCACTGAAAATCCTGTTGGCTGTTTGGACTCCGACAGCATGTCCCCAGCAAGCCATGTTTCTGTGAAACAGAGTATGTTGCAATCCTGGATATCTCTTTGGAAAGCAACTCTTGGCCAGATTTCGTCAACATTGTTAACTAGGGACTGGATATTAGCAAGTAATATACTCGGGAGTAATGGGTTGTGTGCACGCATCTGAAGCCTCACTAGAAGACCCCTCCGGCACCCTCTCTTCCAGCAGCTTTGTTTTGGGTCTGCCTCTGGAATCAGTTCAAATGCCCTTGGAGGTGCAGACAAAGGATCCGCTTTGGGAAAGTCGTATTCCTGGTCGTAGTGCTGGACTAGAAGTGGACTAGAAGTGAAGCTGGCGTCTCTATCGGCGCCATCTTGCCATCCTGTTCCACTGAAATGAAGTAAGAGACAATGTCACAATGTGTTTCTATTGCTACCAAACCTCACGTGAGAAGAAGAAAAACTAAGAAAAGAAAGTCTATGTAGGAGTCAACAGTCAAGGACACATGAAACACATCAGATATTGTCATGTTGTCACAATGTGACATTTACTTCACTCTCTCAATACCTGCATGTACTGAATGTGAATAATATGAAGACTGTTGTCATATTGGCTTCTTCGCAGGTAAACAGAAATTCTCAAGGAACATATTTCTCTCTCAAAGTCTTAAAAGGAAAATGTTAAACTAATAGGAACACCATTTGGGTAATGACAACTCGTTTACCTTTTACCTAATCAATCTGTCTGCTCTCCACCAATTTCTGTAAATTCAGACAATGGATGATGATAATGATTATAATGATAATGATGATGATAATGATGATGATAATGGATTTATACAACACTTCTCCAGGTGTTCAAAGCGTTTTATGGGTAAAACTCACTTCATTAAGTAGGCTAAAGGCCTTAGTCACACACTGTTCCAAGCTTGTGGCAAGGCATTGCCGTCATCTTAAACTGCCAAAGAGGACAAAGAATAATGGAATTACTCTGCGAAGCCCACGGCTCATTTTGTTGGCTGCGAGCTCCGTGGCTACAGAGGACCATATCTCATTACCCCTACTGTGTCAGGGCATTACGTGTCACAGAGGTCCCTGCCCTCCTTCCACTCTGGTGCCCTCACCCCTAACACTAATACCACACAAACAGGCTGAACATTATGAGAGTTTAGAAGAATGGGGGAGCCCTCTGTAGATCACAGCTCTAGCTGTAGTGCAGAGCTCCCATTATTTCACTCGCTCCTGGAAATTCCAACGTACACTTACTCTGCTCTGCCAGTTTAGGCCCCTAATCGCTATAGCTGTGTTGTGTAACCTTTTTTACGTTGCTGCATAAATGGCATATAAATCTTTGGCCACTGTTCACCTGCATGCAGTCCTCTACTACTCTCAGGTAACACCTCCAACACTACAACACAGTATTATGTCACACCATCAGAGATACATGACTAGTCTCAGGTAACACCTCCAACACTACAACACAGTATTATGTCACACCATCAGAGATACATGACTAGTCTCAGGTAACATTTCCAACACTACAACACAGTATTATGTCACACCATCAGAGATACGCTCAGAGTCCTCTTCAGACAAGGGGGCATCCTTAGTCAATGTGAGTATGGGAGTGTCAGATGGTGTCAGTGTCAAGGCTTAACCCTGTTTTATTTCTAGCTTGTAAAACTCTTAATTCCTCTTTTAAATGATATCCTCTCTATTAGTCAGTCCTAATGAAGCTGAGGCCCTGTTGTGGGATACATTGTAGAATGAAGGGCTCCATCTGGTGGCCATTCGTTTTTAATGCCTCTCTAACAGAATACAATGGCACAATTGGAATAGTCTTGAAATGCATCCACCCTGCCTCCCTCCCTTCCTCATGGATCGGTCATGACTGGATTGTCGTAAGCAAGTTTTCCACCGCATTGATTTCACCATTTTAAGGAATGTCACATCAATAGTTACTTCAAAGATAGGAGGAGGGAAGGATGTATTGTCCTATGTGACTCAGTCGGTAGACCTTGACGTTTGACTCCGTTCCATTTATTCCGTTCCAGACAGTACAATGAACCCGTCGTCCTACAGCTCCTCCCACCAGCTTCCTCTGATTACATATATACAGTATATATATATATATACACACTGAGTGTACAAAACATTAAGAACACCTGCTCTGTCCATGACATAGACTGACCAGGTGAATCCAGGTGAAAGCTACACTACATGACCAAAAGTATGTGGACACCTGCTCCCTGAACATCTCATTCCAAAATCATGGGCTTTAATATGGAGTTGGTCCCCCCTTTGTTGTTATAACAGCCTCCACTCCTTTGGGAAGGCTTTCCAATAGATGTTTTGAACATTGCTGTGGGGACTTGCTTCCATTCAGCCACAAGAGCTTTAGTGATATCATGTACTGATGTTGGGCGATTAGGCCTGGCTCGCAGTCAGCATTCCAATTCATTCCAAAGATGTTCGATGAGGTTGAGGTCAGGGTCAGGGTTCGATGAGGTTGAGTTCTTCCACACTGATCACAACAAAACATTTCTTTATGGACCTCGCTTTGTGCACAGGAAAAGGCCTTCCCCAAACTGTTGCCACGAAGTTGGAAGCACAGAATCGTCTAGTATGTCATTGTATGCTGTAGCGTTAAGATTTCCCTTCACTGGAACTAAGGGGCCTAGCCCGTACCATGAAAAACAGCCCCAGACCATTATTATTCCTCCACCAAACTTTACAGTTGGCACTATGCATTGGAGCAGGTTGTGTTCTCACCATCAGAGATACAGGACTACTCTCAGGTAACACCTCCAACGCTACAACACAGTATTATGTCACACCATCAGAGATACAGGACTAGTCTCAGGTTACACCAGATGGTTACTGCTACAGAGTCCAATGGTGGCAAGTTTTACACCACTCCAGCCGACGCTTGGCATTGCGCATGGTGATCTTATGCTTGTGTGCGGCTGCTCGGCCATGGAAACCCATTTCATGAAGCTCCCGACAACAGTTATTGTGCTGATGCTGCCTCCAGAGACAGTTTGAAACCCGGTAGTGAGTGGTGCAATCGAGGACAGACAATTTTAAGCGCTACAGACTTCAGCACTCGGAGGGTCCTATTCTTTGAGCTTGTGTGGCCTACCACTTTGCGGCTGAGCCTTTGTTGCTCCTAGACATTTCCACTTCACAATAACAGCATTTACAGTTGACCGGGGCAGCTCTAGCAGGGCAGATATTTGACGAACTGACTTGTTGGAAAGGTGGCATTCTATGACAGTGCAACGTTGAAAGTCACTGAGCTCTTCAGTAAGGCCATTCTACTGCCAATGTGTGTCAATGGAGATTGCATGGCTGTGTGCTCGATTTGATACACCTGTCAGCAATGGGTGTGGCTGAAATAGCCGAATCCACTAATGATTCCACATACTTTTGTATATATGAGTATTAGAACAGGGCCTTAGTGTATTGGACAACTCCTTTCACCTGAATTATTCCAGTGAGTATATCAAGTGGACAGCAGCCATAACCTTGAAAGACAGAGGGACATATTATTCTGATGGGTCACCAGTAATTCTCCACCAAAACACTGATAGCTTTTTCCACCTTAGATGCCTTTCGGTTGAATCACTGGTTTGAATTATTCAACGGGCTGGGTCACACAAACACAAAGGAAAAAAGTCTCTGCTCTCTCGTTGTGTTACTGTTAAAGTCAAAGTCATTCTTTCTGACATGCTTTTACACAGTCTGGTAAAGCAGTGTTCAGAAATGAAAAAGGACTTGATATTTGGATATTTGGTGATAAAGGGATAAACAGTAGGATACAGTATATGAACAGCAAAATAATTATTCACAACATATTTGGGGATGACGGTAATTAGTTTGTCTCAGACTCTTCTAGAACTCAGAGAGGCTGAGGTTTTAGTACAGCTTTAATTACTGAATCTACATATTCATGACCTCTTCATTTTTGGGATGTCTCGCCCAATAATGGACGGCCACTTAACTGAAATATAAAAAAAAAAAAAAGCAATATCATAGCCATGAAGTGTCAGGATATGAAGTGACTTTTATCTACAGGGGCTTGGCCCTGGTCAAGTCATTTCAGCTGTGGGATGTGTCCTATAGATGGGGCGACATCAAATCAATCACCCCCTGGATGACGTCTACACCAGTCTCAACGTCAATGAAGAGGCGACTCCGGGATGCTGGCCTTCTAGGCAGAGTTCCTCTGTCCAGTGTCTGTGTTCTTTTGCCCATCTTAATCTTTTATTTTTATTGGCTGCCAGTTGAGGCATCTGTTTCTCAAACTAGACACTCTAATGTACTTGTCCTCTTACTCAGTTGTGCATCGGGGCCTCCCACTCCTCTTTCTATTCTTGTTAGAGACAGTTTGCGCTGTTCTGTGAAGGGAGTAGTACACAGCATTGTACAAGATCTTCAGTTTCTTGGCAATTGTTCGCATGGAATAGCCTTCATTTCTCAGAACAAGAATAGACTGATGAGTTTCAGAAGAAAGTTATTTGTTTCTGTCCGTTTTGAGCCTGTAATCAAGCCCACAAATGCTGATGCTCCAGATACTCAACTAGTCTAAAGAAGGACAGTTTTATTGCTTCTTTAATCAGAACAAGTTTTCAGCTGTGCTAACATAATTGCAAAAGTGTTTTCTAATGTGTTTTCTAAAGTGTTTTCTAATGATCAATTAGCCTCTCAATTAGCCTGTTTTGTAATGATCAACTCAGCTTAGCTAACCCAACGTGCCATTGGAACACAGGAGTGATGGTTGCTGATAATGGGCCTCTGTACGCCTATGTAGAATCAGCTGTTTCCAGCTACAATAGTCATTTACAACATTAACAATGTCTACACTGTATTTCTGATCAATTTGATGTTATTTTAATGGACCTCCTTGTATTGCTCAGACA
Source organism: Hucho hucho (assembly GCA_003317085.1). Classification (NCBI taxonomy): domain Eukaryota; kingdom Metazoa; phylum Chordata; class Actinopteri; order Salmoniformes; family Salmonidae; genus Hucho; species Hucho hucho. The sequence continues at coordinate 49,347 of QNTS01005594.1, forward strand.
GTGACAGGTTTGTTGTTGGATATTTGTTTATACATCAGAGGTAAATCTACAGTGAGGGAAAAAAGTATTTGATCCCCTGCTGATTTTGTACATTTCCCCACTGACAAAGAAATGATCAGTCTATAATTTTAATGGTAGGTTTATTTGAACAGTGAGAGACAGAATAACAACAGAAAAATCCAGAAAAATGCTTGTGAAAAATGTTATGAATGGAATTGCATTTTAATGAGGGAAATGAGTATTTGACCCCTCTGCAAAACATGACTTAGTACTTGGTGGTCAGACGTTTCTTGCAGTTGGCCACCAGGTTAGCACACATCTCAGGAGGGATTTTGTCCAACTCCTCTTTGCAGATCTTCTTCAAGTCATTAAGGTTTCGAGGCTGACGTTTGGCAACTCAAACCTTCAGCTCCCTCCACAGATTTTCTATGGATGGGATTAAGGTCTGGAGACTGGCTAGGCCACTCCAGGACCTTAATGTGCTTCTTCTTGAGCCACTCCTTTGTTGCCTTGGCTGTGTGTTTTGGGTCATTGTCATGCTGGAATACCCATCCACGACCCCCCTGGCTGAGGGAAGGAGGTTCTCACCCAAGATTTGACGGTACGTGGCCCTGTCCATCGTCCCTTTTATGCGGTGAAGTTGTCCTGTCTCCTTAGTAGAAAAACATCCCCAAAGCATAATGTTTCCACCTCCATGTTTGACGGTGTGCATGGTGTTCTTGGGGTCATAGGCAGCATTCCTCCTCCTCCAAACACGGCGAGTTGAGTTGATGCCAAAGAGCTCCATTTTGGTCTCATATGACCACAACACTTTCACCCAGTTGTCCTCTGAATCATTCAGATGTTCATTGGCAAACTTCAGACGGCCATGTATATGTGCTTTCTTGAGCAGGGGGACCTTGCGGGCGCTGCAGGATTTCAGTCCTTCACGGCATAGTGTATTACCAATTGTTTTCTTGGTGACTATGGTCCCAGCTGCCTTGAGATCATTGACAAGATCCTCCCGTGTAGATCTGGGCTGATTCCTCACCATTCACATGATCATTGCAACTCCACGAGGTGAGATCTTGCATGGAGCCCCAGGCCGAGGGAGAGTGACAGTTCTTTTGTGTTTCTTCCATTTGCGAATAATCGCACCAACTGTTGTCACCTTCTCACCAAGCTGCTTGGCGATGGTCTTTTAGCCCATTCCAGCCTTGTGTAGGTCTACAATCTTGTCCCTGACATCCTTGGAGAGCTCTTTGGTCTTGGCCATGGTGGAGAGTTTGGAATCTGATTGATTGATTGCTTCTGTGGCAGGTGTCTTTTATACAGGTAACAAACTGAGATTAGGAGCACTCCCTTTAAGAATGTGCTCCTAATCTCAGCTCGTTACCTGTATAAAAGACACCTGGGAGCCAGAAATCTTTCTGATTGAGAGGGGGTCAAATACTTATTTCCCTCATTAAAATGCAAATCAATTTATAACATTTTTCACATGCGTTTTTCTGGATTTTTTTGTTGTTATTCTGTCTCTTACTGTTCAAATAAACCTACCATTAAAATTATAGACTGATCATTTCTTTGTCAGTGGGCAAACATACAAAATCAGCAGGGGATCAAATACTTTTTTCCCTCACTGTACCTGCCGTGATGAAGAGTATGACATAGGGCTAGGCGATATGGCCAAAATATCACATCATGTTATTTTTCAAATTTTGGACGGTATTTGACGGTATTTTATGTTTTTGAATAATAAAAGTTCTAAATTTGCTTTATGAGTAGTGCACAACACATATATTCTAAATTATTTCAAATGGGTCTATCTCCATTCAGATTGTTTTATACTGTTCAATTCAACTTCAACCTAAAATAATTTCCTGCAAATTTCCTTCCTCAATTTCTGCATTTCCTGCACTCATTTGAGATCATTTCCACACTGTCACGATATGGGCAAAAATACTAGGCCTTATTTTTAACCAATGCTGCAATTGCGATTTAGATCAAAACCCTTGGTTGAACTTCTGGAATCATGGAAATAGAATGTTTATTATAATTCTATAGTTAGAATATAAATAATAGTGGACACTTTGAATACAATGTTGTTTGACATGACAACAAATGAAAATGCCATGGACAAGTTATTGTGACAGGGTAGGAACCAAAGTGATGTTCAGTGTTTTCTAGGGGACCCTATAATCTTTGGCTACATTAAATCTTTATTCATATAGCCAACATATTCATGCTTCGCCTATTCGTCTTTCATTTAGAAGATACTGTTGCACAAACAACATGCTGATTAGCTAGCTACGTTTGCTCTGACTCAGTAATTTTATTAACTAGCCAGCTAACTAGCGATTAGCATTAGTGGCTAACACAATTTGGCTTAACTTGTTAAGAAAATACAAACTAGCTGTTTGCATATGTAAGAAACACAAACTAATATTGTAGTTATAGAACGCTTGTGGATTTATATTAAAATCAAAGTGGAAACAACATCTTTGTCAACAACATTGTTGCATGTGTTGCATTGACCATGCAGACTGAAGGAAAGTGTCTCGTGGTCAAGCAACAACAAATGCGCTCCTTGAGTGACAGGGGGTGGGACTAGGTCTTTGTGGAAAGCGGCATGGAGAGAGCGAAGAGGAATGACTCAAGTAGCGGAGTAAACTATAAAAATGGACGTCACACACGGCGTATCACATTTAACAAACCAAACATTAAAATATCGTTATAGAAGGTAAAGTAAAAACCCAAACTGGTCCGTGCATAAATAAATCAAATCAAATCAAATTTTATTTGTCACATACACATGGTTAGCAGATGTTAATGCGAGTGTAGCGAAATGCTTGTGCTTCTAGTTCCGACCATGCAGTAGTATCTAACAAGTAATCTAACAAATTCACAACAACTACCTTATACACACAAGAGTAAAGGAATGAATACGAGTATGTACATATAAATATATGGATGAGCGATGGCTGACCGGCATAGGCAAGATGCAGTAGATGGTATGGAGTACAGTATATACACATATATATATATATATATATATATATATATATANTCGGATACGTAAACATTATATACAAAATTGTTTAAAGTGGCTAGTGATACATTTGTTACATCCAATTCCTATGTTTAAAGTGGCTAGAGATTTAAGTCAGTATGTTGGCAGCAGCCACTCAATGTTAGTGATGGCTGTTTAACAGTCTGATGGCCTTGAGGTAGAAGCTGTTTTTCAGTCTCTCGGTCCCAGCTTTGATGCACCTGTACTGACCTCGCCTTCTGGATGATAGCGGGGTGAACAGGCAGTGGCTCGGGTGGTTGTTGTCCTTGATGATCTTTTTGGCCTTTCTGTGACATCGGGTGGTGTAGGTGTCCTGGAGGGCAGGTAGTTTACCCCCGGTGATGCGCTGTGCAGTCCTCACTACCCTCTGGAGAGCCTTACGGTTGTGGGCGGAGCAGTTGCCGTACCAGGCGGTGATACAGCCCGACAGGATGCTCTCGATTGTGCATCTGTAAAAGTTTGTGAGTGATTTTGGTGACAAGCCGAATTTCTTCAGCCTCCTGAGGTTGAAGAGGCGCTGTTGCGCCTTCTTCACCACGCTGTCTGTGTGGGTGGACCAATTCAGTTTGTCCGTGATGTGTACGCCGAGGAACTTAAAACTTTCCACCTTCTCCACTACTGTCCCCTCGATGTGGATAGGGGGGTGCTCCCTCTCCTGTTTCCTGAAGTCCACGATCATCTCCTTTGTTTTGCTGACATTGAGTGAGAGGTTATTTTCCTGACACCACACTCCGAGGGCCCTCACCTCCTCTCTGTAGGCCGTCTCGTCGTTGTTGGTAATCAAGCCTACCACTGTAGTGTCGTCAGCAAACTTGATGATTGAGTTGGATGCGTGCTTGGCCACGCAGTCATGGGTAAACAGGGAGTACAGGAGAGGGCTGAGAACGCACCCTTGTGGGGCCCCAGTGTTGAGGATCAGCGGGGTGGAGATGTTGTTTCCTACCCTCACCACCTGGGACCGGCCCGTCAGGAAGTCCAGGACCCAGTTGCACAGGGCTGGGTCGAGACCCAGGGTCTCGAGCTTAATGACGAGCTTGGAGGGAACTATGGTGTTAAATGCTGAGCTGTAGTCGATGAACAGCATTCTTACATAAGTATTCCTCTTGTCCAGATGGGTTAGGGCAGTATGCAGTGTGATTGCGATTGCGTCGTCTGTGGACCTATTGGGACGGTAAGCAAATTGGAGTGGGTCCAGGGTGTCTGGTAGGATGGAGGTGATATGATCCTTGACTAATCTCTCAAAGCACTTCATGATGACGGAAGTGAGTGCTACGGGGCGATAGTCATTTAGCTCAGTCACCTTAGCTTTCTTGGGAACAGGAACAATGGTGGCCCTCTTGAAGCATGTGGGAACAGCAGACTGGGATAGGGACTGATTGAATATGTCCGTAAACACACCAGCCAGCTGGTCTGCGCATGCTCTGAGGACACGGCCAGGGATGCCATCTGGGCCGGCAGCCTTGCGAGGGTTAACACATTTAAATGTTTTTCTCACATTGGCTGCGGTGAAGGTGAGCCCGCAGGTTTTGGTAGCGGGCCGTGTCGGTGGCACTGTATTGTCCTCAAAGCGAGCAAAGAAGTTGTTTAGTTTGTCTGGGAGCAGGACGTCATGGTCCGCGACGGGGCTGGCTTTCTTTTTGTAGTCCGTGATTGACTGTAGACCCTGCCACATTCCTCTTGTGTCTGAGCCGTTGAATTGTGACTCTACTTTGTCTCTATATTGACGCTTAGCTTGTTTGATTGCCTTGCGGAGGGAATAGCTACACTGTTTGTATTCAAACATGTTTCCGGTCGCCTTACCCTGGTTAAAAGCAGTGGTTCGCGCTTTCAGTTTTGCGCGAATGCTGCCATCAATCCACGGTTTCTGGTTGGGGAAGGTTTTGATATTTGCTATGGGTACAACATCACCAATGCACTTGCTAATAAACTCGCTCACCGAATCAGCGTATACATCAACGTTGTTGTCAGATGCTATCCGGAACATATCCCAGTCCACGTGCTCGAAGCAATCTTGCAGCATGGAATCAGATTGGTCGGACCGGTAATAGTAAAATACGGTATACCACCCAGCCCTAGAATGACATACATACTCTATCTTCCTACTGCATAGTGCTTATCCCATTCTTCATCGACACTTGACTATGGCTCCAGTAAGATGCTCAACTCAGCTTATTTCTGCCTCCCCTACATTCCTCCTCAATGTAACGTGGTGTCTTTTTCTTACTTCAGATTTCCCCTCTCTCTCTCTCTCTCTCTCTCTCTGTGTCTCTGTCTCCAGTCAATTAATTTCTCTCTCCACATCACACTATGTCCATGTCACTGCCTATCCATTCATAACTAACTGTGTCAGCAGCCGACCTTCTATCTTACTCCATGCCTGAGTATGTCTTCTCTCTCTTTCCACCTCCTCCCCCTCTCATCATATTTTCTGTCAGTGTCTCTAGCTCTCCAGAGTGTTAGTGCCACCTCTTTTTCTCTATTATTCACTGTTTGCCTGGAAGTCATTTTACTGGTCCATGGGTAGATTGCAGTGTAGTGTAGATTGTATTTGTACTTCTTTCAACATTTCCTGTTGTCATGTTTCAAATGACTCAGTAGCTGGTATCCATTTCTCCTCTTTTCAGTATCTCAATAATGTTCTCCCCTTTTCAGTATCTCAATAATGTTATCTCTCTCTCTCTGCCCTCTCTCACTCTCTCCATCTGTCTCTAGTTGACAAGAGTCCCTGTCACATGGAGGAGGCTCAATAATGTTCTCCCCTTTTCAGTATCTCAATAATGTTATCTCCCCCCCCACTCTCTCTCTCTCTCTCTCTCCCCATCTCCCTCCATCTGTCTCTAGTTGACAAGAGTCCCTGTCACCTGGAGGAGGCTCCGGGGCCGTGTCGAGGTCTGGTGACTCGCTACTTATTTGACAGCCAGAGCCAGGAGTGCAAGCACTTCTACTATGGAGGCTGCTTCGGCAACGCCAACAACTTCAAGAGTATGAAAGAGTGCCAGGCTAGATGCCAGAACCCAGGTAGTCCAAAAGGGACCAACCGACCATAGGCCTTTTCTTACTAGCACTGACTTTGCTGGAAGCTACTTTATTGAGGAAAAATGTACTTTCTATGACTTTCTATAGCTAGGTTGTCTCACCTAGCTATCTTAAGATGAACGCATTAACTCTAAGTCGCTCTGAATAAGAGAGTCTGCTAAATGACTAACATGTAAATGTGCTAGGGGAGTATACAGTATTACTTCTCTGATGCCTTAAACGTTTGCTGTGTGTTCTTAGATAGTTATGCCTCATTAAAAGCCCAAATACTCACTCGTTTGCTGCAGTGGATGTTGTGGATATTGCACTTACTTGAAAATGATCTTGTTGACAGATTTTTTCCGACCATCAAGTCATGTTTCACCTTCATTTTACATTGTTGTTTAATTTGAGCATATTCAATTATTGTAGACATAGGCCTGATTTCGAATTTGTTTACATTCATTGACTGCATTTGTCCCAAAAAATTACCAATACATTATTCTACTGTGACCAAGCAATGTAAGAAACTAAATTGACGATTACTCCAAAATAATTACATTGTCATTAAGTGTAATAACTTCTCTATGCTGTATGTCAATATTATAATGCTACTTCCTTGGTAAACAGGTTTTAACAACAGAGTAGTACACTGTTTGTATTATAGTACATTTCTATTACATGCAGTAACTTATTATGGAAAACTCTAACCATGCTTTGGTTTCATTGCAGAAAACCCCACTGTGGCCCTTAAATTGGATGTGGCCCCTAAATTGGAGGTCACCATCCCAGAACCCCATAGCCAGCCTAGTGTGCAGCCTCTCAAAGTAACTGGTAAGACAACTATGCTTATGTATTTTGAGTTCATGTTTGTATAATCTTTATTTATTCAACACATGATAGCTTTAGTCATTGATTACAAAATCAAATGGATTGTGCAGTAGCACCAAATGACCCTGTACCCCTGTGGATCTGTCAATGCTGGGAACACTACTGTATTGCTCCAGTGTCTTGGCAGCCCCTCGCGGTGGCATGATGTCACTCCCTTTAAGTTAACTACAGTATCACAACTACTAATACTGTTAGACGCTTTTCACATGAGCTGCAGAACTATCACAAACACCAGGCCACAGGAAGCACAGGAATTCACGAAAGCAGTCGTTTGTCATGTGTACTACGGCAACTACAATAGCTAGGTAAGAGAGAGACAGTCATTTTACATGCGCCATCTCAGAAATAGTTTAGCTACTGGTAAACACACTACAACGTATAAAGGCAGCATAGTGCCCACAATACCTCCTCCCTTCTCCTCCTTCCATGTGACACTGATTCACTGCTATTAAAATGGGAGTGTACAAGTTATGAGGAGAGAGTTAGTGCTCAGAAACACCAGTGTCTGGTACAGAGGTCACAACGCAGTACACAGGGGCCCAGGGAGTCTTTGGCCATCACTCAGTCACAGACAAGTAGTTGTGATTCATGTTACAGAATTCCACCCAGGTCAGTGAATCCAGTTAAGGAGTGTCTCTGTATACGTGGTTGTCATTCCAGTCAAGTGATATAGGAGATCTTCAGTACTCCCTTAACCAAAGGCTGACATTTTGTAGATTTTATTTTCCACAGTTTGACACTTGAGGTGGTATTGAGGTGGTGAAAATCCTTTGTTATGTTTCCTTTGTTATGGTACGTGTACAAAGTAATAGTAGTAGCAGTAGGTACTACCAGTCACTTTAACAGTAGATTTCCATGAACCTCACATCCAGACTTTTAGAGAAGTATGTTCTATCAGAACTACACTACAAATGTAGCCTAGACACTTACATACACTTACATAAAAGTTGTCTTTGGTACGATGGAGTCATTGTTGTACATCATGACTTGTGCTATTAGCACATCATTTCATCTTACAATTGCTTCTGTGCATTTCTTTCAGACTTCAATCCTCCGGACATGTGTCTCAGTCCCATTGACAAGGGAACGACGTGTGACAGAGAGGTGAGAACTGAGAGGAGATATGTGTACAACCCCAAGACAAAGAGATGTCAGTTGTTGCGCTACAATGGCTGCGGGGGCAACAAGAACAACTTTGTCCACAAGAGACATTGCATGAAGATGTGTATGAAGCCAGGTAAGATCCAAGTTATCTGTTATCTCCAACACCAGCCCTATAGAGCTACCTGGGGTTGCAGGCTTTTTTTCCACCCCAGCATTAACACACTTGATTCAAATGATCAATATCCAGCCCGAAGACTATAATTAGTTGTATTATTTGAAACAGGTGTGTCTGTACTGCACTTTTGTTCCACCCGTATGTCTTTAATAAAAAAAAAAAATGATTGAAACAAATAAATTGAATTAACAGTGTTTTTGTTAATTAACAGTTAAGATATACAATGAATGCAATGTTCATTTTTAGACTAGTGCCCTGGAGAAGTGTTAAAACATGACAAATTTGTGCTGTTCCATTTTCAGATCACCGTCACAAAGGGAAGGTCATTCGTATAAAGAAGAAGAACAGCAACATCTTGTTTCGATCTGTCTAAATCAAGGCTTCGTATTAATATTAAACCCTTCCTACTTCGTATTAAACCCTTCCTACTTCGTATTAAACCCATCCTACTTCGTATTAAACCCTTCCTACTTCTTATTAAACCCTTCCTACTTCGTATTAAACCCTTCCTACTTCTTATTAAACCCTTCATACTTCGTATTAAACTCTTCCTACTTCGTATTAAACCCTTCCTACTTCGTATTAAACCCTTCCTACTTCTTATTAAACCCTTCCTACTTCGTATTAAACCCTTCCTACTTCGTATTAAACCCTTCCTACTTCGTATTAAACCCTTCCTACTTCTTATTAAACCCTTCCTACTTCGTATTAAACCCTTCCTACTTCTTATTAAACCCTTCCTACTTCTTATTAAACCCTTCCTACTTCGTATTAAACCCTTCCTACTTCTTATTAAACCCTTCCTACTTCTTATTAAACCCTTCCTACTTCGTATTAAACCCTTCCTACTTC
>QNTS01005595.1:0-10026 GCA_003317085.1 Hucho hucho
CAGGACACCTCGATGCATATACTGTCAGGACACCTCGATGCATATACTGTCAGGACACCTCGATGCATATACTGTCAGGACACCTCGATGCATATACTGTCAGGACACCTCGATGCATATACTGTCAGGACACCTCGATGCATATACTGACAGGACACCTCGATGCATAATACACCATGGAGGGATTATGTGACATAACGCAATATTATGTTCCAGACACTTTGGCCATGATGAGAATATGAAATATTACGGTCCTATCTGACATAAAGACAATAAATTATACTAAATATTACTTCCTGATGACTACAGGTAGACACAGCGGACTGGGATTAGGAGTGGACGTACAGTCACCAATCCAGGATTCTATGTCAAATTATAATTTGGTACTTTGGTGGGATTGGGGGGGATTTACGCTGCTCTGCTGGGATTCACAGATTATAGAGAGACTAACACAGCTGGTTATTCCCACTGAGTTTACATTTAGGATGGCTCAACCAGTCTGTGTTGGGTTCACTAATTCATGAGCGGGTTGACCTGCAGTTAACCCCTTCTCAAACAATGGTGTCACACACACACAATCGTTATGTGACTGTGTGAGAACACTCCTTCCTTCACAGCAGTGTGCAGTGTGCCATAACATGTACGGAAGAGGGATCACACACACACACACACACACACACACACACACACACATACACCTACACATTTATGCACAAACACAAAGACACACACACATCAACCATTCAAATCCCTTTGCAAATCAATTGAGTGATTAAATTATATGTATGAATGACGATTAGAGACAGAAATTATGGATTCTGTTCATGAAATACAATCAACGTGTCGGTTTGAAGAAACACACAGATTACTGAGGAAACAAAAGACAAAGATGAAAGAAGATGTCTGTAACAACACAAACACAAGGCAAAAATTGGACCAACTGGGGTTGTTTACTATTCTTGTGGGGACTCCTGGTCTTGGAGCCTATGCCAACGTTTCCCAAACTCGGCCTGGGAAGCACAAGGAGTGCACATTTGGGTTTTTGCCCTGGCATTTCACAGCTAATGACGCATGATGAGTTGATTATTTCAATCAGCTGTGTAGTGCTGGGGCAAATCCCCAAACCCAAGTCAGACTGTTTTCTCTGCTACCGCACGGCAAGCGGTACCGGAGCGCCAAGTCCAGGACCAAAAGGCTCCTTAACAGCTTCTACCCCGAAGCCATAAGACTGCTGAACAATTAATCAAAAATGGCCACCCGGACTATTTACATTGGTGCCCCTGTATATAACGGTACCCCCTGTATATAGCCTCCACATTGACTTGGTACCGGTACCCCCTGCATATAGCCTCCACATTGACTTGGTACCGGTACCCCCTGTATATAGCCTCCATATTGACTTGGTACCGGTACCCCCTGTATATAGCCTCCACATTGACTTGGTACCAGTGCCCCCTGTATATAGCCTCCATATTGACTTGGTACCAGTGCCCCCTGTATATAGCCTCCATATTGACTTGGTACCGGTACCCCCTGTATATAGCCTCGTTATTGTTATGTCATTTTCCATAAATTGCGGCCACGCAGAAAGGATAAGATGAAGCTCCGGTAATATGGATAGCCTAGCCATTGAACGGTTTGGTAATATGGATAGCCTAGCCATTGAACGGTTTGGTAATATGGATAGCCTAGCTATTGAACGGTTTGGTTATATGGATAGCCTAGCCATTGAACGGTTTGGTTATATGGATAGCCTAGCCATTGAACGGTTTGGTAATATGGATAGCCTAGCTATTGAACGGTTTGGTTATATGGATAGCCTAGCTATTGAACGGTTTGGTAATATGGATTGCCTAGCTATTGAACGGTTTGGTTATATGGATAGCCTAGCTATTGAACGGTTTGGTAATATGGATTGCCTAGCTATTGAACGGTTGGGTAATATGGATTGCCTAGCTATTGAACGGTTTGGTAATATGGATTGCCTAGCTATTGAACGGTTTGGTAATATGGATTGCCTAGCTATTGAACGGTTGGGTAATATGGATTGCCTAGCTATTGAACGGTTGGGTAATATGGATAGCCTAGTGAAACGACTCCGCTCATGATGCATGCCGCAAATGATATGTAACAACACCTTGAGGGCATCCGACACAAAACAAAACACCAATACAAAATGTAACATCACAAAATATTTTCATTATAGGATAGAGACTTGTGATTTCTAGCTGCACCAATCAAAGCAGTCGAGCGTGGTCAAAACCATTCATTTTGGAGTGACAGTCAATCATGTCACACAAAATGTTACCATTTATAAAATATATATTTTCATATATATATATATATTTTTTTATAGATACAAGCTCAAGAATAATTGACACTTGACAAATTATCAAATGGATTATGATCATTTGCTGGTTTAAAAGATTAGGTGCAAAAATATGGCTCAGACAGCCAAGTTTCGGCTACGTTGAAAAGCTCTCCGTCTCAGACAAAGATGTTATATTAAAGAGTGTTACTCAGCTCAGGTGCGACTCGCGAAAAGGAATTACTTTTCAGGTGGGTGGTAACATTAAAATTAAACCCAGTCCTGAAAAGGAATGTAGAGTTAAGAGTATTAGCCTGTCATAGGGGGGAAACACAGCACTGGCACGGAAAATATCTGAAGTTACTACTTCGGATTTCCCACTTCAAACCCAAATAAATCATACTTTGACAAAAACAATGACTTAAATCTTTCTGCAACATCATGGGTAAGCTATGGTCATTGTCTTTCAGGTGAAAAAAGGGAATTTCCGCTCTAGTGGGCCGTTTAAAATCTCAAGGATGTATCTAGCCGAGCGAGTTCCACACACACACACACAAACAGAAACACAGCCAATGAAAACTTTAGCTCATGTTTCTTTAACTTTGTTTATGTTCTATTGCCTCGTTAGCCGCAGATCATCTGGACTAGGAATACAGCCAGCCCATCTGTCCGGGAATATACATCTGTCTGTCAGGCTAGCTAGCTGGCTGGCTCTACAGCAGTTTGACTGTTCTGCTCAGCCTGCAGCCAAACTGTGGTTATAATCTAGATGATTTAACCTCATGAACAGATCCACACAGCAGTCACTCCTCTCTGGCTCTGGCTGTCGCTCTATTTCTCTCTCTTCCTCTCTTCTCTCTCTCCCACTTTTTCTTCATCTCCCTCCCTCCCTCCCTCCCTGGCATCGTGTGGCCAGGCCTTATCTAGTTTGTGCCACTATCGGGTGTTTGGGAAAGATAAGCTGCATTTGCATATGTGTTAATTCGTTCACTCTTTTGTTGCTGATAATTCTCCTGCAGATGAACTTCTTGTTTTACATACATTCACTGAAAACCTGCATCAACACATGGTTATATTAATAACAGTATTGACCTTTTCATGTAGCCTAATAGCCTAACCACCGATCAAGAAACACACACACAGAGAGACAGAGAGAGACAGAGAGAGAGAGAGAGCACATGGGCTTCAAAAATATAGAATTAGAGTTGGATAAATGTAGATAAAATAGATTTTTTTCCACAAGGACTTATACATGATACTTACCTCAACATCAAAACCTTCAATTCAAATCACAATTCCAGACCTAAAAGCTTGATTTTGGACTATTACTACCAAAGACCATCAAGAAAAAGACCTCTAACAAACCAAAACCTGCAGAAGAAACACAGCAAAACCTGGAAATACCATACGCAACAAAACTGAGTGAGGAATATTCAGTATGAACCTACTTCAGAAGGCTAAAAGCAAAAGACAATCATCTCTAGGGAATTCTGTTATACAAAGCTTCATAAAAAGGCTACAAAGCACCAAGCTGCTAGGAGAGAAACTGAACTGATCAATTAGCGCTTAAGTGTGAAGAGAGAAGTGTGAAGAGAGAAGTGTGAAGAGAGAAGTGTGAAGAAAGAAGTGTGAAGAGAGAAGTGTGAAAACTCTTGAGCCTAACAATGGCAGGAGAGTTCCACAGCCCCCCCCCCCCCAATGCAGAGGTTATTAGAACACAGAACCCCATGGATATTAAAAATAACTCTGCAAGGATTAAGTACAAAAAAGAGCTCTTCAAGGACAATCCAGAGACACTATTTGCTGACTGCTACAAAGAGGGGAATTAAGCACATAGACCATCCCCTGGCATGGCACAGTGCTATAAGAGCACACTACCCCTATGCCAAGACAGAGGGTATTGGCCCAAGCTGGAAACTCGGAATACTAGACATTGAGGAAATTGAAACAACCTCTGTCAACGTGTACAAGTCTGGGACAGTAATGGTGCAGGGCATCCTCATGCAGTTCCAGCAGGACTTTTAGGGGATTAAAGAGAGAGAACAGCAGGAAAAGATTTCTCTCTGTGATGACCACCATCCTGAGTCAGTCTGATCACCTCTTCAAACTGCCCTGCAGACGAGGATAGTCACCCCCCCCCCCCCAGCACTGAACACACCCATGTCCCACAACTGCACTGCTCCTCCATCATTGAGAGGGATAAATTCACAGAGCTGGAGAGAGACGTGGTGGAGCTCAGAGAGCTAGTCCACACAATACAAACAGAACAAACCCACAAAACAGACCAGCACATCAACACCCCCCCAACAAGACCCAGAGGGTAGAAGGTGGAGATGGATGGATGTCTGAGAGAGCTGGCAGCTCTGAGGTGAGAGAACTTAAAGAGGCACACATGGCACTGTGAAGGAGGAGGTGAGAAACACATGGCACTGTGAAGGAGGAGGTGAGAAACACATGGCACTGTGAAGGAGGAGGTGAGAAAGCTGAGGTGTGACAGAGAGCAGGAAACTCCCCCGGAGAAGCCAGCAGAACAGCCCACCCCAGACACGGACCCCAACCCCAACACAACAATGGGACAGGACCCACCAACCTAACAGACCCCACCCCTCCTAACAGCCTCCCTGTCAGCTCCCCTGACTGCTCTCTTGACAACCCCCACACATCCACTGAGGACACACAAAAGCCAGAGATTGTGCTCCTCATTGACTCAAATGGCAAATACATTCAAGAGGAAAAACTTTTCCCCAAACTCAAAGTGGCTACACTCTGGTGCCCAAACACTAGGCATGCCCTGGAGCTGTTGTCAGAGGACAGACAAGGGTCCCCCTGCCACATTCTAATTCACACGGGCACAAATGACCTGAGGGTCCAGCAGGAAAGGGTGGCCACAGCACTCAAGGAAGTGATTGAAAAAGCTTCTTCCACTTTCCCCAACGCACAAGTGGTTATCTCCACCCTGCTCCCACGAAAAGACGTTCACCTTGCCACCATACAGCAGGTGAATGCAAGCATTTCGGGAGACTGTGCCCCAAAACCTAATGTTTACCTGGCCCACCAGTCCAACCTGGACTTGAACAACCTTTACGACCAGGTCCACCTCTACAAAGCAGCCATCCCAACTTTTGCCAGGACCCTGAAGGACATCACCCTCAACCGTAGCCCCAGCACCTCACACAGGAGCAACAGAGCAACGGACACCCTCCCAGACCAGCGAGACACCCTTCCAGACATGCAAGACCCCCTCCTGAAGGACCTGCACCGAGAGAAGCTACAACAAGAGGACCTATACCCAGACCACAGCTTCACCAGCCACATCCCAACCAGCTAATACCACCCCAAACAAACCCTGGCCATGCTCTATATAAGCCCCCCCAGATCAGACCTACGCCCCTTCGCCTCATGCCTCCCGCCCCTATGGCAAGGACCTCAACATGATAGCAGGACATATGAACAGGTCGTGAGTAGAGCAACAGGCCCAACCCCCACTATTACACCCGCCCAAGCCCCATCCTGCGACCTAAGAGGTATGTATCAGATGATCTGCTCACACCTACTGTAATAGTCTGAGCCTAAACCACACGAAAACAACACCAGACGCTATGGAACACAAAGCTTTTACTATCTCATCCTGGAATATACAAGGTCTGAGGTCATCTGCCTTTGGCCTAAAGAGCAGGAACCCAGACTCAATCAAAGAAATTGGAAATACAGACATTGTCATCCTAAAAGAAACATGGTATAAAGGAGACGGACCCACTGGTTGCCCTGTAGGCTAAAGAGAGCTGGTAGTCCCATCCACCAAACTACCAGGTGTGGGAAGAGACTCAGGGGGTATGCTCATTTGGTATAGAGAGGACCTAACCCACTCAATTAAATGAGTCAAAACAGGAACATTTTACATCTGGCTAGAAATTAATAAGGAAATGATGTCCTCATGTGCTACCTATAAACCCCCCAATATATTCCCCCTTTTAACAATGATAGCTTCTCCATCTTAGAGGGGGAGATCAACAATTTCCAGGCCCAGGTACTAGGTCGCCACAGACTAAATTCCAGAACTGGACAAGAACCTGACACCCTAAGCACACAGGGGGACAAAGACCTACCTGGAGGGGACAGCATTCTCTCCCCCATATGCCCCCCTAGGAACAACTATGACAACATAACCAACAAAAACGGGTCACAACTCCTGCAGCTCTGTCACATGCAGAGTATGTAGATAGGCTGAGGGGACTCCTATGGTAGGTACACACATAGCTCATCTCTTGGCAGTAGTACTGTAGACTACTTTATCACTGACCTCAACCCAGTCTCTCAGAGCGTTCAGTCAGTCCACTGACACCACTATCAGATCACAGCAAAATCACAGTCTACTTGAACAGAGCTTTGCTCAATCATGAGGCATCAAAGCCAAAGGAGCTGAATAATATTAAGAAATGCTATAGATGGAAGGAATGTATTGTGGAAATCTACCAAAAAACGATTGGGCAACAACAAATTCAATCCCTTTTAGATAACTTCCTGGACAAAACATTTTACTGTAATAGTGAAGGTGTAAACTTGGCAGTAGAAAACCTCAACAGTATATTGACCTCTCAGCTTCCCTATCAAATCTAAACATGTCAAACAGAAAACCGAAGAAAATGAACAACAATGACAAATGGTTTGATGAAGAATGCAAAAACCTAAGAAAACCTATCCAACCAAAAACATAGACACCCAGAAAACCTGAGTCTACGCCTTCACTATGGTGAATCACTAAAACAATACAGAAATACACTACGGAAAAAGAAGGAACAGCCCATCAGAAATCAGCTCAATGTAATTGAAGAATCCATAGACTCTAACCACTTCTGGGAATATTGGAAAACACTAAACAAACAACAAAAAGAAGAATTATCTATCCAAAATGGAGATGTATGGGTAAACCACTTCTCCAATCTTTTTGGCTCTATAACAAAGAACAAACAGCAAAAACATATACATGATCAAATACAAATCTTAGAATCAACTATTGAAGACTACCAGATCCCACTGGACTCTCCAATTACCTTGAATGAACCACAGGACAAAATAAAAACCCTCCAAACCAAAATGGCCTGTGGTGTTGATGGTATCCTCATTGAAATGATAAAATACAGACAACAAATTCCAATTGGCTATACTAAAACTCTTTAACATCATCCTTAGCTCTGGCATCTTCCCCAATATTTGGAACCAAGGACTGATCACCTCAATCCACAAAAGTGGAGACACATTTGACCCCAATAACTACCGTGGGATATGCGTCAACAGCAACCTTGGGAAAATCCTCTGCATTATTATTAACAGCAGACTCGTACAATCCTCAGTGTAAACAATGTACTGAGGAAATGTCAAATTGGAAATTTACCAAATAATCATACGACAGACCACATACTCACCCTTCACACCCTAATTGACAAACAAACAAACCAATACAAAGGCAAAGTCTTCTCATTCTATGTTGAGTTCAAAAAAGCCTTTGACTCAAATTGGCATGAGGGTCTGCTATAGTGCTGTTGGAGGAAAAACATACGACATTATAAAATCCATATACACAAACAACAAGTGTGCAGTTAAAATAGGCAAAAAACACACACATTTCTTCCCACAGGGCCTTTGGGTGAGACAGGGATGCAGCTTAAGCCCCACCCTCTTCAACATATATATCAACGAATTGGCGAGGGCACTAGAACAGTCTGCAGCACCCGGCCTCAGCCTACTAGAATCTGAAGTCAAATGTCTACTGTTTGCTGATGATCTGGTGCTTCTGTCACCAACCAAGGAGGGCCCACAGCAGCACCTAGATCTTCTGCAGATTCTGCCAGACCTGGGCCCTGACAGTAAATCTCAGTAAGACCAAAATAATGTGTTGTTCCAAAAAAGGTCCAGTCGCCAGGACCACAAATACAAATTCCACCTAGACACCATTGCCCTAGAACACAAAAAAAATATACATACCTTGGCCTAAACTTCAGCGCCACAAGTAACTTCCACAAAACTGTGAACGATCTGAGAGACAAGGCAAGAAGGGAATTCTATGCCATCAAAAGGAACATAACATTTGACAAACCAATTAGGATCTGACAAAAAAAAACTGGAATCAGTAAAAAAAAAAACATTGCCCTTCATGGTTGTGAGGTCTGGGGTCCGCTCACAAACCAAGAATTCACAAAATGGGACAAACACCAAATTGAGACTCTGCATGCAGAATTCTGCAAAAATATCCTCTGTATACAATGTAAAACACCAAATAATGCATGCAGAGCAGAATTAGGCCGATAACCGCTAATTATCAAAATCCAGAAAAGTGACGTTCAATTCTAAAAGCACCGAAAAGAAAGCTATTCCATAACAAAGCCATCGCCTACAGAGAGATGAACCTGGAGAAGAGTCCCCTCAGCAAGCTGGTCCTGGGGCTCTGTTCACAAACGCAAACAGACCCCACAGACTCCCAGGACAGCAACACAATAAGACCCAACCAAATCATGAGAAAACAAAAGACAATTACTTGACACATTGGACAAAAATACTCAGCTTTGACAATGTACAGACTCAGTGAGCATAGCCTTGCTATTGAGAAAGGCCACTGTAGGCAGACCTGGCTCTCAAGCGAAGACAGGCTATGTGCACACTGCACACAAAAATCAATTAAAAACACAACTCCAAATCCACCTCCAATGTAACTAAACACAACAGCCTCTGAATACCCCATATACTCATAAACAGATCAATATTGCTAACGAGTTTATAATAGGCAAACTCAACCCTCAGTCTCGCTGCCAACATTCCCTCCAGCATTCCCACCACATCCACAGACCCCTGTCCCCGAATACTGTTCTTTCGGGTCTTCCATATCGCTAATTTAGCTGCCCCCAACACAAAATTAAGCAACATACACACACCCCTTCAACTAAACCTGTACTTTAGTCCAAATATAGTTGAGAAGAGAAAACCTCTCCCAGAGCTGAGAACCAGCCATTGATCAGGTCAATCATCCCGACCAACCTTGGACACTGTAAAAACAGATGTGCCAGAGATTCAGACTCAGCACAGAATGGACACCCTTCCCCAAGTGTCGGGTCCAGGTGTACCAGATGCATATTTGTGGCTATAGCTCCATGTATTATCCTCCATTGGAGGTCAGCTGTCCTCTTTTCAATAGGCAGTTTGTATAAAGTCCTCCAACAGCCTTTTGGGGATGCACCTGGACCAAACACACCCGCCCACCTCGTCGATTTTACCCCTTCCAGGGAAGAGGCATGGGACACTTTCACACATATTCTGTACATGGCCTTCTTTCCCACCTCCTTGAACTCCCCCAGCTCCGGGGTTTCGAAGGAAAGCAGCATCCCCACGTCTTCCTCGAATGCCCCCGCCGCAGCACTAACAATCAGGTCAGGGAACACATAATCCAGACCCTCCTTCCACCGATCAGAATTGGAAGTATCAGTCACATACTGCAGATGAAGTACTGGCAGGAATCACAGACCTCAGCGACGACCTTCCTCAGTAGGCGAGATGATCGGATCCCCGCTCTTTCTCCCAGCTCCTCCAACGATCTGCTCCTACTCCTCATCAGATGACCCAGCTTGGTACACCCCACACCTAACAGGCATGAACGTAGGCTGGCTGAACCCATAGCACGGGACTGGATGGCAGTGTTGGAAAACAGAGGCTCTTCAAAAAGCCACATC
>QNTS01005595.1:22311-32646 GCA_003317085.1 Hucho hucho
ACCAGTCTACCAATCTACCAGTCTACCAATCTACCAGTCTACCAGTCTACCAGTCTACCAGTGTACTAGACTACCAGTCTACCAGTCTACCAGTGTACTAGACTACCAGTCTAACAGTCTACCAATCTACCAGTCTATCAGTCTATTAGTCTACCAGTCTGTCAGTCTTTCAGTCTACCAGTCTACCAGTCTACCAGTCTGTCAGTCTACCAGTCTACCAGTCTACCAGTCTACCAGTCTACCTGTCTGTCAGTCTACCAGTGTACTAGACTATCAGTCTACCAGTCTATCAGTCTATCAATCTACCAGTCTACCAGTCTACCAATCTACCAGTCTATCAGTCTACCAGTCTACCAGTCTGTAATTTTACCAGTCTACCAATCTACCAGTCTACCTGTCTGTCAGTCTACCAGTCTACTAATCAACCAATCTACCAGTCTATCAGTCTACCAGTCTATCAGTCTAGCAGTCTAGCAGTCTACCAGTCTATCAGTCTATCAATCTATCAGTCTACAAGTCTACCAGTCTACCAGTCTACCAGTTTACTAGTCTACCAGTCTACAATTCTACTAGTCTACCAGTCTACAATTCTACAACTCTACCTGTCTGTCAGTCCACCAGTCTGAATTTGACACATTTTCTATCAAATCTCTCACCCTCTCACTCTTTCTGCCTCTCCCTCTCCTCCTCTCCCTCTCCTCCTCTCCCTAGTGTAGAGAGAGAGAAGTTGGTTCTGTGCTCAACTAAGACTGATAAATCCCAGTGTTGCCAGTTTCTCCAGAGAGCAGAGCGTGTGTTGCATGGTAAGCAGGAGTAAAAAAATTTATTAAGGCTTTTACTCACTGAAAATGGCCAGAGCAAACTTTAAAGGGCAGCTGAATTCAAAACTAACTTCCCTGGTTGAAAACAGACCATGTTGCATCAATATTAGTCTGAAACTTTGATTGTAGTGTAAAACTTTACTACAACGTGTAAATAGCATAATTTTGGTGATAAAGTCAGTATCTTCCAAAACGGATTTGCGAGATTTAGGTAAGCAGTTACGTTCCTAGATCCTTGGTTATTTAAGGGTTTCGTTTTGATTTCAACCATGCCCACTTACCCACTAACACAGAATGGTAACGCTTACGGAGAATTGTCATGCACGGAGAAACAGCTGTGGGGATTGAGCTCTATCCAATCACCTCCAGACAGTCAAATCAAATCAAGCTTTATTTATATAGCACATTTCAGATATGAATGCAACGCACAGGAAAAAAACATAAATAAAAAAATGAAGGAAAATAAAAATATGTACTATTCAACAAACATAAGAGGATAACAAACTAAAGAATAAAAATAAAAACTGAAAGATTAAAAAGCACCCAAAGGAAAAGCAAAGCTCAAAATGTGTGTTTTAAGATCCCTTTTATATGCCACAGTTTCCCTCAGGTTCTCTGGCAGGCTATTCCAGAGGCTGGGGGCATAATAACGAAAGGCTGCCTCCCCATGCCTCTTGGTCCTAGGCTTTGGGATTGTTAAAAGCCCAGTGCCAGAGGACCTGAGGGACCAACTGGGTACATAACTTAAAAGCATGTCTGATATGTATAGCGGTGCACAATTGTGGATTGATTTAAAAACCAATAGAAGAATCTTAAAATGAATTCTAAAACTCACAGGCAGCCAGTGCAGAGACCTTAAAACCGGTGTAATGTGTTCTCTCTGTCTGGTCTTGGTCAGTACCCGTGCTGCAGCATTCTGTATGTTTTGCAGTTGACCAATGGCTTTCTTGGGTAGACCAGACAGGAGAGCATTACAGTAGTCAAGCCTGCTTGTAACAAAATTATGGATGAGTCTCTCTGAGAGAGAAACGGCCGCACCTTGGCAATGCTCCTCAGGTGGTAAAAGCTGTTTTGGTCACATTCCTAATTTGTGATTCGAAATTGAGTTCAGAATCTATAATGACACCTAGGTGAGACAGACCTGCCCGTTACACATCACCTCGGACTTGTTTACATAACACAACACGTCGTTGCCAAGATTATATGGAAAGAACACTTTACTGAGTGGCCACATGCTGATGTGTTTGATAGTGACCAGTCTGTTTGGGGCAAAATGACAATTGACACGATGCTAAAATTCTAAACCTATTCGCAAGCATGTTGTGTCCCACCGCAAACTGCTTTGTAAACAATTCACTATGAAACACTGCCAGACAGACACACTCTGGTAATAGATAGTGAGAGAATTTGAAAAACAAAACGCCATGGTCCCCACCCGTCAGCTTCACTGACAAACACAGAGATCACTAGCCAGCTAGTGATTTTGGACCCTGATAAACAGTGTGTAGCTTGTGCTTTATTGACCACCATTTGACAGCTTGCTGATGAAGTTGTAGACATGTTCTCAGAAATAAGTCCTGAGCACAGCCAGCAGCAGCTGACTCAATACTATCTACAGTGTACTGACTATAATTTTCATGCACATTGTTTAACTTGAGAAATACTGCAACAAACACCAAAGCACATTTCCAGCTAGATGTAAATTGCGGACTTAAGGGCTAGGGAGCAGTGTCCTGCATTTTCGCCTGTCTGACATGTCCAAAGTAAACTGCCTGTTACTCAGGCCCAGAAGCTAGGATAAGCATATAATTGGTAGTATTGGATAGAAATCACTCTGTGAAGTTTCTAAAACTGTTAAAATAATGTCTGTGAGTATAACAGAACTGATATGGCAGGTGAAAACCAGAGGAAAATCCATCCGGAATTTTTTTTTTTTGGAGGTCACAGGTTTTTCCAATGTGTGCCTATTGACTATACAAGAAAATAGCTCCCAGATTACAGTTCCTATGGCTTCCACTAGATGTCAACAGTCTTTAAACAAGGTTTCAGGCTTGTTTTTTGAAAAACAAACAAGAAATTGTCGTTTTTACAAGGTGTGCCTCATTAGGACACTAGCATTTTGGCGTGCGTGAATGAGGTGCGCGCTCTTTGCTATTTCTCTTCCCTATTGAACATACTATTCTCCGTCTTAAATATTATTGTTTATTTAGATGTTAGAGACCCTGAGGATTAATTAGAAACATCGTTTGACTTGTTTGGACGAACTTTACCGGTAACTTTTTGAATTCCTTTGTCTGCATGTTGAACAAGTGGATTACTGAAATTGATGGCGCCAAATAAACAGTATTTTTGGGATTTAAAGAAGGACTTTATCGAACAAAACAACAATTCTTTGCGTAGCTAGGACCCTTGGGATTGCAAACAGAGGAAGATCTTCAAAGGTAAGGGATTTATTTTATTGCTATTTTTGATTTTGTGACGCCTGTGCTGGTTTGAAAAATATGTTGAAGTGGGGCGCTGTCCTCAGACAATCGAATGTTATGCTTTCGCCGTAAAGCCTATTGTAAATTGGACAACGCAGTTCGATTACCAAGATTCTAAGCTTTTGAATGATGTATAACACTTGTATTTTCATGAATGTTTAATATTACGATTTTTGTACTTTGAATTTGGCGTTCTGCAATTTCAGCTTATGATGTCGTAGGTGAACCGCTAGCGGTCCGCGATCCCTAAGAGGTTTTAAGGGCCGTCCACACCTAGAATGATTTTGCTTTTTTGATTATTATTTGTGTACTTGTTTGACATTTTAGCTGCAATGTTAGGAGCTACTAACTGTTATACGGTGGGTGTAGCTGGTGTAGGAGTCAGGCGCAGGAGAGCAGAGATGAGTGTACTAAGTAACTTTACTAGGAAAAAGTACAAAATACACGTACAAAAATACTGGCTGAAACAAAGCATGGGTGAAAACATAACAAACCCGGCGAAATACAACATGCCCGAAACAAACAATTCCCCACACAGACATGTGGGGAACTAAGGGTTAAATAGACAACAGTAATGAGTGAAAATGAAAACCAGGTGTGTGTGAAAAAACAAGACAAAACAAAACAAATGGAAAATTAAAGGTGGATCGGCGATGGCTAGAAGACCGGTGACGTCGACCGCCCGAACAAGGAGAGGAACTGACTTCGGCGGAAGTCGTGACACTAACACAAGTATTTCACTGCAATAACATCTGCTAAACTGTGTACACGCCCAATAAACTTTCACTAGATTTTTTGGTTTGATAACTATTTTTAAAAGTTATAATTCCAGTGAAAAGGAGCGTTCACACTACAAGGAACTACAAACAGAGGGGAGACGATAACGAGTGCTATCGTTTGGATCACTTTCAGAGCGATTTCTTTCCCCCTGTCCCCCTGTGGCGATTAAAACGTTGATGACCAATCAATTTTTTTTTCGATTGGTTCTAGATGTGCGAGGCTGCTCGGAGAGGAGAGGAGGCAGAGAGCATGGTAAACCTGCCTGAATAACTGGGCATGTGTGGGCATACTGCTGTTCACATGAATTATAGGATGACTTGGGAGAATGATGAGTGGATGGTGATGATACATTGATAAGATCCCAAACGAGGCCGTTAGAAAAATGGAAATGACTCGCAAACGCCTTGATTAACGACAACGAGGCATGCAATAATTAACATGCTGACAAAAATATGCACTGGCCAATGGCGTTTGTTCATTGTATTGCTATACAGTTAAATAGGAGTTTCTATATAATACTCATTACATGTACTTTTGATATTACTTGTTACTGTGACAATGAAAACATCCCGAAAGCATTGAATGGTGTGTAAACGTTGTACACAGCGTGCAGTAGAATGCATTGATCAGTTGACTGACCGGTGTAGCCTACTGTACAATGAGAAACGGTGCTCTGGTGTGGAAGCTCGCCAACATTGTGGTGTCTCTTTTGTCATGTTTCTGTATTTTTAGCCCCCCCAGGGGAGGCCTTTTGCCTCTTGGTAGGCCCTCATTCTAAATAAGAATGTGTTCTTAATTGACTGGCCTAGTTAAATAAAGCTTAAATAAATATGTTTTACAGTTAAGTACAGTTTATTATTATCTTCCTTGGTGTGGATGGCCCTGTGACAGTGCAAGGGGTTTACACTGTCTAGGCACCACAGGCCCTTAAGACCTCGGAAAAAAAACTGCAAAATCAATGACAGACTTCTTGATTTATCTTGATCTTGATCTATTTTTAAAGCGAAATGTTGCTACCATGATTGAAGAGAGACAAACAACAATAACCAATGGGGTACAATACAGCGACAAGAACACAGCCACATCGAGACGCAACTCTTGTTTCTCTTTATGAGCAGCAGAAAAGCGGAATCGGTGAGTTCAGCCGCACTTTAAGTTCTGCATTTAAAACGTCAATGTGTCAAATCAAATCAAATCTAATTGTATTGGTCACATACACATGGTTAGCAGATGTTAATGCGAGTGTAGCGAAATGCTTGTGCTTCTAGTTCCAACAGTGCAGTAATATCTAACAAATAATCGAACAATTCCACAACAACTACCTTATACACACACAAGTGTAAAGGAATGAATAATATGTACATATAAATATATGGATGAGCGATGGCCGAGCGGCGTAGGCAAGATGCAGTAGGTGGTATAGAGTACAGTATATACATATGAGATGAGTAATGTAGGGTATGTAAACATTATATAAAGTGGCATTGTTTAAAGTGACTAGTGATACGTTTATTACACCCACATTTTTATGATTAAAGTGGCTAGAGATTTGATTCAGTATGTTGGCAGCAGCCACTCAATGTTAGTGATGGCTGTTTAACAGTCTGATGGCCTTGAGATAGAAGCTGTTTTCAGTCTCTCGGTCCCAGCTTTGATGCACCTGTACTGACCTCGCCTTCTGGATGATAGCGGGGTGAACAGGCAGTGGCTCGGGTGGTTGTTGTCCTTGATGATCTTTTTGGCCTTCAGGTGTGTGTGTGATAGGATATGTGTGTAGGTGGCCTGATACCCTTCCGTGTGTGTGTGCGTATGTGTGTATGTGTGTGTGTGTGTGTGTATATACATGCTTTCCTTGACAGTAGGCCTACTGTAATCCATACAGCACAAGGGATCATGAATCAACATATAGGTCATCCAAATCTCTCTAGTGAGATGGAACATACTGGCTTCTCTGATTTGATACAATATGTAATAAATCCTATAGGAATAACTGGCCTTCAATGTACACACACACAGACACACACCCTCATTACTGCGTCCAGGTCATGATGGGACAATATCGATCAACAGCATGACTGAAGTACACACACACACACACACAAACGTCCATCACTGGAGGTTCATAAAGTTGGTAATGAAGCCTTTACTATAGATGCACACGCATGTACAAGCAGAGGCAATGAGAAAGAGAGGAGAAAGAAAAAGAGAGAGAGAGGGAAAAATAGTGTGTGTTGTGTGGGTGAGAGAGAGAGAGAGAAGAGAGAGAGAGAGAGAGAAAGAGAGAGGGGAGATGGAGAGAAAGAATGAAAGGTAAGAATTTAAAGAGATAAATCAATGTACCTATTCCGTGGCTGACTCATGATAATGAAAGCCATCCCTCATTCCCTCTCTCCCTCTGTCCTCTTTCCCTCTGTCCAGCTCTCCCTCCATCCATCCCTCATTCCCTCTCTCCCTCTGTCCTCTTTCCCTCTGTCCAGCTCTCCCTCCGTCCTTTATACCTTCGTCCCTCTCTCCCTCCGTCCATTCTCCCTCTATCTTCTCTCCCTCCATCCTCTCTCCCTCTGTCCTCTCTCCCTCTGTCCTCTCTCCCTCCGTCCCTATCTCACTCCATCCATCCCTCTCTCTCTCCCTCCCTACTTTGGCTGTGGCCTGATCTTATTCTTTCCATTAATACCTACACCTTTCCTCTCATCAGACGCTAACAATTCTCTTAAACACAATAAAACACTCGTTTAGGGTTGTTTGTTTTGCTCCCTCGTTTCCTATGCTTCCCTCTCATTTGCATATTAATCACAGGGTCGTTACCTGCTAGGCCAAAACACTGGTTGTTATATCTACTGATATGATATACACCTGGCATAGCCATGATCAGTCTCTCTCTCCCTCTCGCTCTCCCTCTCTCCCTCTATCCTCTCTCCTTCCCTATCTTTCTCTCTCTCTCTCCCTCATCACTCTTCAACT
Source organism: Hucho hucho (assembly GCA_003317085.1). Classification (NCBI taxonomy): domain Eukaryota; kingdom Metazoa; phylum Chordata; class Actinopteri; order Salmoniformes; family Salmonidae; genus Hucho; species Hucho hucho. Next base: position 29,357 of record QNTS01005595.1, read on the forward strand.
TCTGACAGATCCAGTGAAGTAATTGAGTTGTTATTCCTGTTGAACTGTGGTTAAGAAACATCACTCATCACCCAGTATCCTACCCAACACTATAGGAAGAGTTACAGGAGGATGCATATGACAATTTGATCAGTCTTTCCTGGAGCCAATGAAAGAAATGGTTGAAAGCTATTGGTTGAGACATTATTTCTGGTAGGAAATGCCAGTAGATGCTACAGCTCAATCCAACATCCACTCTTTAGTAGCTTGAGTAACTTATAGAAACCTCCCAATGTAATCCCATTCTGAGGTTCAGTCTGCTTCCTGAAGCCTGTCAACAGTTTGAGTCTGCTCCCTAAAGACTGTCAACAGTTTGAGTCTGCTTCCTGTAGCTTGCCAACAGTTTGAGTCTGCTTCCTGTAGCCTGCCAAAAGTTTGAGTCTGTTTCCTGTAGCTTGCCAACAGTTTGAGTTAGTTTCCTGTAGCTTGCCAACAGTTTGAGTCTGCTTCCTGTAGCCTGTCAACCGTTTGAGTCTGCTTCCTGTAGCCTGTCAACCGTTTGAGTCTTGCTTCCTGTAGCCTGTCAACAGTTTGCGTCTGCTTCCTGTAGCCTGTCAACAGTTTGAATCTGCTTCCTGTAGCTTGTCAACAGTTTGAGTCTGCTTCCTGTAGCCGGCCAACGTTGTATTGACACACAGTGCACAGATCAGCTCTGGCCTGGGTGACTGTATTGTTAGGGAATGAACTATGAAGGGAATGGATGGAGGGGGAGGGAGAGAGAGAGAGAGAGAGAACGAGAGAGAGAGAGAACGAGAGAGAGAGAGAGAGAGAGAGAGAGAGAGAGAGAGAGAGAGAGAGAGAGAGAGAGAGAGAGAGAGAGAGAGAGAGAGAGAGACAGAAAGATAGAGACACTGCCTGGCAGGGTAACCTTCTGACACCTTTTAGTGAATGTTGTCTCTCCAGGTTCCACTTTAACACTTAGATACTGGGATCTGAGCCCCAGCATGGGGTGTGTGTGTGTGTGTTACTGGTAACCGCCATTACCTTTCTGCAGCGTGCTAAGCACTTGCTGAGAGAACATATGTTACTCACGAGCACCCTGGGTGTGTCTCGCCACAGACTGATGGCCAGGGTCCTCAGCCCAGAGAGGCGTCTGTGGAGATGCCTGAATGGCGTTATGGAGCGGAACACTCCTGAGGAGAGGCAGGGTGGCACCTCCAGAACAGACACACACACACATGTATGCACAACACACACACAGAGTGATCATATGCGTCATTTCCACTAACATTACAAATACAAGGGGTTTCAGTCATTTAGATGTGTGTGTTCCTGGCCTGTCTGTGAGAGGGTTTCAGACTGAATGATGACTGGGCTTGCATCTAGAATGGTACCCTATTCACTCCTTTTCATCAGAGCCGTATGAGGCTGGTCAAAATTAGTGCACTTTGTTTGGAATAGGTTGCCATTCGGGACGCAGCCTGGAAAAAGTTAGAGAAGTCTCTGTGAATAAAGATGAATCTCTGATCAGCCACAAACAGCCATTACATCTGTTATTATCCACACTGAGATATATTGAGTTGGCTGGGTTAAAAAGCCTCGCCTGTATCTATTAAAAGACCCCATTCACTCACACAATACCAGCTGCCGAGCGTCATATGAGCAGACATGCCAGCGAGACATCACACACACACACATCCTCCATAGACACACACACACATTCTCCATAGACACACACACATCCTCCATACACACACACACACACACATCCTCCATAGACACACACACACCCACACATCCTCCATAGACACACACACACACATCCTCCATAGACACACAAACAGACGTCAGACAAAGCTTAGCAAGGCAAAGCCGTCACATATGGGGAGTAATCACATTACTACACAGGCAGCATAGGAGGACGGCTGCCAGCAGGGCTGGTCCTCAGCCAGGCCTGATGTGTGGATTAGAATGCAGTCTACGCACACACACACACACGCACACGCACACGCACACGCACACACACACACACACACACACACATTCTCAATGCACACATAGAGACACACACACATGCACACACTCTCAATGCACTGGACATGGTAACGCAGGGGGGTCATGGGGAGTGGATTAGTCTATACCTCATTGATGCACCTGCGTTTCCAGTGGTGCTGGGGATTCCCTGGCTGGCCAAGCACAACCCTATGATTTCGTGGAAACAGGGGGCTCTCCAGGGGTGGTCAGAGGAGTGTTCAGGTAGGTGTGAAGGAGTTTCCATCGGTGCCACAATGGTGGAGAGTCCAGACCAGGTTTCCACTGTGTGCATTCCCTCTGAATATGCCGATTTGGCTATCGCCTTCTGTAAAAAGAGGGCGACCAAATTACCACCTCATCGACAAGGGGATTGCACGATAAACCTCCAGGTAAACGCTACACTTCCCAGGAGTCACGTGTACCCGTTGTCACAGGAGGAGACAGTGGCTATGGAGACCTATATCACTGAATCTCTGCGACAGGGTTACATTCGGCCCTCCATCTCACCCGTCTCCTCGAGTTTCTTTTTTGTGAAGAAGAAGGAGGGAGGTCTGCGGCCGTGCATTGATTATAGAGGTCTAAATGCCATCACAGTGGGATTTAGTTACCCGCTACCTCTCATTGCTACGGCGGTTGAATCATTTCACGGGGCGCGTTTCTTCACAAAACTGGACCTCAGGAGCGCATATAATCTGGTGCGTATCCGGGAGGGAGATGAGTGGATGACAGCGTTTAGTACTACATCTGGTCATTATGAGTACCTCGTCATGCCGTATGGGTTGAAGAATGCTCCAGCCGTCTTTCAATCTTTCGTGGACGACATTCTCAGGGACCTGCACGGGCAGGGTGTGGTGGTGTATATAGATGATATATTGATCTATTCCGCCACACGCGCCGCGCATGTGTCTCTGGTGCGCAAAGTACTTGGGCGACTGCTGGAGCATGACCTGTACGTCAAGGTGGAGAAATGTGTGTTTTCCAAACAAGCCGTTTCCTTCCTGGGGTATCGCATTTCCACCTCTGGGGTGGTGATGGAGTGTGACCGCATTAGAGCCGTGCGTAATTGGCCGACTCCGACCACGGTAAAGGAGGTGCAGCGGTTTTTAGGGTTTGCCAATTACTACCGGAGGTTTATCCGGGGTTTTCACCAGGTGGCTGCTCCTATTACCTCACTGCTGAAGGGGGGGCCGGCTCGTTTGCGGTGGTCGGCGGAGGCGGACAGAGCTTTCAGTCGTCTGAAGGAGCTGTTCACTAACGCTCCCGTGCTGGCTCATCCG
>QNTS01005595.1:43499-60671 GCA_003317085.1 Hucho hucho
ACAGACACACACACACACACACACACACACACACACACACACACACACACACACACACACCACACATACACAATAGGACTAGAGACCAACAATTGTTATTCTCTCAGTTCATTTCAAGGTATGCAGATAGAGTCAGAGGGTGTCACAGATTAATGTGTCCTCTCAGTTCATTTCAAGGGGTGCAGATAGTGTCAGAGGGTGTCACAGATTAATGTGTCCCCCTGAGAGAATGCCTATAAAGAGAGTTCCACCCTGGGAGCTAAATGGCCGTTCTACACACACAACACACACACACGTGCACACACACACACACGCACACACACACAGGTGTGTTACCTGATGCTGCTCATACTTCCACCGGTCTCAGAGCCCAGCTTGCATCTCTCCAGCTGGGTGGCTACAATCTGTCTCTCTGCCTCCAGCTCACGGGTCAGCCTCTCAAACTGCAGCTCCTTCAGGAGAAAGATAGATAGACACACATTAACACACAGATCCAGCATGCAGCACTATACGGACGCACAGCTTGCAGGTAAGTCTCAACAATGTAACTGCTTTTCTACTGTGAAAATATTCAAGTGAAGAATTGTGTGTGTGTGTGTGTGTGTGTGCAACAAGATCTCACGTTTTTTACCAATTTTACTTCAGATTCGTTTATCCACGTTTCTCCAAACGTTGAATTTCGAAGTTGATGCAAACGTCAAATTTCAAAGTGTTTTTAAGTTAAGGGTTAATGTTTTAGTTAAAAACATTACGTTTAGACACTCATTCTGAATGGTTAAGGTCTTGGATAGGGTTAAAAACATTACGTTTAGACACTCATTCTGAATGGTTAAGGTCTTGGATAGGGTTAAAAACATTACGTTTAGACACTCATTCTGAATGGTTAAGGTCTTGGATAGGGTTAAAAACATTACATTTAGACACTCATTCTGAATGGTTAAGGTCTTGGGGTTAAAAACAAAAAAGTTAAAAACAGCTGGGATTGAACTTTTATTTAATTTAATTTAATTTAACCTTTATTTAACATGCGACCTTTGGATCCAGAGTCATGGGATTACACCCATCTGCCTCTCCCGTCCACAATGCCCTGGCAAATCCCAAGCCTACTTGATGGTAATAGCGCTCACTGTTGCCCCTAGTGGTCGGTTTGAAAGGCATTTCCCAGCGTCCTCAGGACATGGACAGACGTCCAATCTTGAGCGATCTGGCTGGTATGTGTGTGGATTGCAGCAGCTGATGCATTAGGTCTTTAAGTGACTTAATGGCTAACATACTATCACAGCTTATTGTGAAATCGACACAAATTACTTATTTGAAATTCACGACCAGCACATGAAAAAGTCAACTTTTTCGTGTTTGTTACACGTTTTTCATCACAACGCATTTGTGTACATTACACAAATTACAATTTTTTGAGGCTAACGTTAGCTAGGCTAGCTAGGTGTCTAATGTTAGCTAGGCTAGGGGTTAAGGTTAGGGTTAGGGGGTAAAGGTTAGGTTTAGGGGTTAAGGGTTAAGGTTAGGGTGTAAAGGTTAGGTTTAGGGGTTAAGGGTTAAGGTTAGGGTTAGCTAACATGTTAAGTAGTTAAAGTGTTAAGGTTAGGGTTAGCTAACATGTTAAGTAGTTAAAGAGTTAAGGTTAGGGTTAGCTAACATGTTAAAGAGTTAAGGTTAGGGTTAGCTAACATGTTAAGTAGTTAAAGAGTTAAGGTTAGGGTTAGCTAACATGTTAAAGAGTTAAGGTTAGGGTTAGCTAACATGTTAAAGAGTTAAGGTTAGGGTTAGCTAACATGTTAAAGAGTTAAGGTTAGGGTTAGCTAACATGTTAAAGAGTTAAGGTTAGGGTTAGCTAACATGTTAAGTAGTTGCAAAGTAGCTAAAAAGTAGTAAGTCGTTACAAAGTTGCTATTAGCTGAAATGCTAAAGTTGTCCCTGATGAGGTTTTTACACACGCAACCTTTGGGTTGCTAGACTTTCGCATCCTCCCCGACCAACCTCCCTGACCAACCTCCCTCCTATAATTTCTGTCTTAAGTAACCTACTGTCTTTATCTGTGATTGAAATTCACTCTATACAAAAGCATGTACTGCACATGAAAAAATTAACTTTTTCGTGTGCCTGTCACAAATTTCCAATAAGCAATTTGTGTCTATTTTACAAAAGTCTGTAATACAGGGTTGTATTGGCAGTCCTTCATATCAGTCTCCAACGCCATCAGCTAGAACTAAATCTGATGAGGTTCACACTGGAAACCTGTGTGTGTTTGGTTTAATCACGGTCAGGCAGAAGCAGATCGATAGTGCACTGATCTCTACACCTATGAATGGGTTTGTGTGTGTGTCTGTGGAGTCCGTGTGTGCAGTGTGTGTGTGTATGTGTGTGTGCGTGCACCTCTGTGAGTAAAGTGTGTGTGTATGTGTGTGTGTAAGATTGATTTTTGAAAGCCATTTGAGGTGCTGAATGAGTTGATCCCCTGACACAATCTGAAATCCCACCCCCACCCCAAATCCTTTCTCTCCCCCCCACCCCAACACATCAGCCCAGTACACCCCAGCTCAAATCCCTTTCCTCTTCTCCCTCATCTCCTCTCCCCATTCCCCTCCTCTGCTTTCCTGTCTACCCTCTCTTTCACCACTTCTTTCCTCTCCGCTGCTTCTCTACTTTCTCCTTTCCTCTCCTCTGCTTCTCTACTTTCTCCTTTCCTTTCCTCTCCTCTGCTTTTCTCCTTTCTCCTGTCCTCTCATCGAGAGAGAGAACAATCGCACCAAAACCAAATCAAAAGAGGAAAAAAACATCTCAAAATGGAAACAGACCAGAAATAAACCACTATCAAAAGTCTTTACAATGAATCAACTATCATCTGAGTCAGAGATACGTCAGTGTGGGAAACTGTCAGACTACAAGCACCTGCTTCGTTCCCCAAAGATCTTCATCAAATCTCAAGATCCACCTCTTTATTGCCTCAAAAAACACCCCAAAACCCCAACAGAAAGTCCCTAGATCATAATTACCTCCACCATATTCCGGAAGAGGCATACATTTTGATTGGTCTGCTTTGCAATGCATTGCCCAGCATTAACGTCCGTGTGAGAGTTTGTGTGTGCGTGCACACACAAAAGTGAACAGGATTGGATTCCAACACACTATGTGAGTGTATGTGTACACACGAAAGTGAACAGGATTGGATTCCAACACACTATGTGAGTGTATGTGAACGCACGCAAGTGTGTGTGTCTACGAGAGCTGAATAGAAGAGAACAGCAGTGCAGCCAGCCACAAAGGTCGCTATAGCAACAGTAGAATCCCCCAGAAACCCCTCTGGGCATCGCTCATCAGCTCAACTTTGTTCACAGCAACAGGAGTGGTTGGAAATGGTAAGTGCATTTGGGGTGAAATGACAGTCAAGTGTGTTTGAGATGAAGACAAAGTTGTCAACAGTTTATAAACCTAAATCTGGTGTCACTGTGGGTGGTAACAGAGATAGAAGAGGAGTCCTATTTCCCCATTCAGGACAGTCCCCCTGGTGTCAGGTCAGAGTAAAGTGGACAATCTGCAGCTAATAACAGACTGTTTGCGGACAGAGAGAGTGTGTCAGGCCATTAAAAAGAGAAGTGCCCTTGTCCTTTAAAAAGTTTCATTTATCAGAGAGAGAGTGAGAGAGAGAGAAAGAGAGAGACAGAGACAGAGAGAGAGAGGGGACTTATCGCTCTCGTGCATACCAAACACTGTCAGGTCCTCTTCAGGTCCTCTTTTTCCTCTCCTCCACTTCTCCTCTGCTCTTCTTCTCTTGTCTAGTTAAATAGGTTTCCGCTCTTCTTCTCTCCTCATCCTGCACTCTTGTCTTCTCTCCTTTTCTGTTCCTTCCATCTTTCATTCTCTCTCTGTGTTGCTGACAGTCAGATGAGAAGATACCAACCCTCCCCTAGAGAGATGCTATGAATACTGTGTGTGTCTCTCTCTGTGTGTGTGTCTCACTCTGTCTGTGTGTGTGTCTTTCTCTCTCTGTGTGTGTGTGTGTCTCGCTCTGTCTGTCTGTGTGTGTCTTTGTATGTGTGTGTGTCTCTCTCTCTCTCTGTCTGTCTGTCTGTGTTTGTATGTTTGTGTCTGTGTGTGTATGTATGTGTGTCTCTCTCTGTCTGTCTGTCTGTGTTTGTGTGTATGTTTGTGTCTGTGTGGGTATGTGTGTGTGTCTCTCTGTCTGTCTGTGTGTGTTTTTGACTATGTTTGTGTCTGTGTGTGTATTTGTGTGTGTGTCTCTGTCTGTCTGTGTTTGTGTGTATATTTGTGTGTGTGTGCCTGTGTGTGTGTATCACAGAGTATACGTAGAGACACTTTGCGGCTCTGTGTCATGTTATGTTCATGTCCTTTACTGGAGAATGAAGAGCAATCGTCATAGGAGTGACATGAGGCTGTTTGTATTGTGGGTCTGAGTTAGTGTAGTGTAGTTCCTCCCCTTGAGAATAGTGACTGCTCCTCTAGTGAGAGTTCTGGCCCTTCCTCCTCTCTCAGAAAACCAAACTGATGACTGCCGGAGACCCAGTGGCGCTCAAGAGAGCGACTGGGGCCAGTAAGGCAAGGAGACGGTTAGAGAACTCTAGGTCTATCTCTCTCTCCCCATCTCTCTCTCTCCCCCTCCAACTGACCAACATATTTTGCCTGCCATGCAGGTCGATGAGACAGTCAGTAGCATAGGGCTGCAGGGAGAGCATTTTTCATATTACACTGTTAGTTGTGTATTGAGTGGTCTCTGCTGTACTGACCAACTCATAGAAAATGTCTACTTACGAATAAATAGGAACACACACACGAAACGGAAACTGTCCCCAGATATTAACAACAGAAAGGCTGAGACTTATGACTGCAACCATCTGGCAAATGACTCATTTCATTTGTAATATAAATATTCAACACACAAACACAGCAACACTCTGATTTTTGGCATTAATAATTTATTGGTTAAGTCATTACAGGCGCCTGGAAAAGAGAGAGAGAAAGAAAGGCGGGGGTAGAGAGATAATGAGAGAGAATGAGAGCGAGAGATGAGAGACGAGAGACAAGAGATAGAGAGAGAGAATGAGAGAGAGACAAGAGAAAGAGAGCGAGAGAATGAGAGAGAGACAAGAGATAGAGAGAGATGGAGCGTGAGAGCAGAGAGAGAGAGATAATGAGAGAGAGAGAGAGAGAGAGAGAGATAATGAGAGTTTTTTGTTTGTTTATAAAACCTTTATTTTATACTTAATTATTAACACAAATAATGGCACACTGTGCCTTTTCAGAAATTAAACAACAAATGTGTCATTCCTAAATAAAATGTATTAAATTCAATAAAAAGCATATAAACTAATTTCATCAACAAAAAAATAGTTTCCCCTCCCATACAAAACAAACCGCTCCTTCGTAAGCCCACTTCTCCTCAAACAATGGGAGATCTTTTACAGCCGAGAAATCCAATTTTATTCTGGCTTTGACTAAGCCTTTAAAAGCACATCTTACATCCTGCCCATATCCCGTGTCAATTTTATGTTTCCTACTCAGAAAAATTGACATCTTTGCTTGTCCCAAAATAAAATGGAACATTTGACATTTTATTTTCTGTTGCTTACTATATTGAAACCCCAAAATAAAGTTATTATATGTTATTGAAAATCTCCCCTTCAGCTGTAAACAAACACTCCAGTACTTTGTTTACAGCTGAAGAGAGGCTTTATCCTTTCACACTCCATAAAACAGTGAACCATTGTTCTCTTATGTTACAAAAAAGACATCCATCTCCAACATCTGAGTTAATAACAGATACAAAAGCATTAACTGCAATGATGCCATGCAAAACCCTCCATGGGACTCCCGAGTGGCGCAGTAATCTAAGGCACTGCATCTCTGTGCAAGAGGCGTCACTACAGTCCCTGGTTTGAATCCAGGGCGGCACACAATTGGCCCAGCGTGGTCCGGGTTTGGCCGGGGCAGGCTGTCATTGTAAATAAGAACATGTTCTTAAGTGACTTGCCTGGTTAAATAGAGGTTCAATAAAAGCTGCATGTCACCAGTGCCCTTTTGTAATGGTGGCTTGTACAGTGGCTTTACCTTGTCACCAATACCCAGTTTAACCCTCCAAGGAGTGTCTTTTTCTATTCTTCAATTTATCTTTATTCTAAACCTTGACACCCCCCCCCTATATAAGTCTTTCCCATTCACCTCATCCAAACCCAGCTCTTCCAACCCTCTCAAATCCAGTAATAACGCCTTTCTTTCTGACTCTGGGATATTGGGTGGAATCCCCAGTCTTGGAAATGGGACGTTTTCATCTTGTACCTTCTTCTTGTGATTATTAAGCATAAACCACTCTTCTACTGACAGAGCCTTCCTGCAGCTTTCCAGCAGTTGTCTGAAAATCCATTCCAACCTCAACCCCAAATGTTCAGCCATCCCCAAATGTTCAGCCACCCCTCTCCAAATCACATTTTCCGGTCCATAAAGCAACCTTTGAATGAACTGAAACCGTAAAGCTGCAGCCCTACTAGCAAGATGTACAGTGCCTTGCAAAAGTATTCATCCCCCTTGGCATATTTTCTATTTTGTTGCATTACAACCTGTAATTTAAATGGATTTTTATTAGGATTTCATGTAACGGACATACACAAAATAGTCTAAATTGGTTAAGTGAAATTAAAAAAATTACTAAATAAAAACTGAAAAGTGATGTGTGCATATGTATTCACCCCTTTTGCTATGAAGCCCCTAAATAAGATCTGGTGCAACCAATTACCTTCAGAAGTCACATAATTAGTTAAATAAAGTCCACCTGTGTGCAATCTATGTGTCAGATGATCTCGGTATATATACACCTGTTCTGAAAGGCCCCAGAGTCTGCAACACCACTAAGCAAGGGGCACCACCAAGCAAGCGGCACCATGAAGACCAAGGAGCTCTCCAAACAGGTCAGGGACAAAGTTGTGGAGAAGTACAGATCAGGGTTGGGTTATAAAAAAATATCCGAAACATTGAACATCCCACGGGGCACCACAACAAACCTGCCAAGAGAGGGCCGCCCACCAAAACTCCCAGACCAGACAAGGAGGGCATTAATCAGAGAGGCAACAAAGAGACCAAAGATAACCCTGAAGGAGCTGCAAAGCTCCACAGCGGAGATTGGAGTATCTGTCCATAGGACCACTTTAAGCCGTACTCTACACAGAGCTGGGCTTTACGGAAGAGTGGCCAGAAAAAGCCATTGCTTAAAGAAAATAATAAGCAAACACGTTTGGTGTTCGCCAAAAGGCATGTGGGAGACTCCCCAAACATCTGGAAGAAGGTACTCTAGTCAGGTGAGACTAAAATTGCGCTTTTTGGCCATCAAGGAAAACGCCATGTCTGGCACAAACCCAACACCTCTCATCACCCCGAGAACACTATCCCCACAGTGAAACATGGTGGTGGCAGCATCATGCTGTGGGGATGTTTTTAATCGGCAGGGACTGGGAAACTGGTCAGAATTGAAGGAATGATGGATGGCGGTAAATACAGGTAAATTCTTGAGGGAAAACTGTTTCAATCTTCCAGAGATTTGAAACTGGGACGGAGGTTCACCTTCCAGCAGGACAATGACCCTAAGCATACTGCTAAAGCAACACTCAAGTGGTTTAAGGGGAAACATTTAAATGTCTTGGAATGGCATAGTCAAAGCCCAGACCTCAATCCAATTGAGAATCTGTGGTGTGACTTAAAGATTTCTGTACACCAGCAGGAACCCATCCAACTTGAAGGGGCTGGAGCAGTTTTGCCTTGAAGAATGGGCAAAAATCCCAGACCTCAATTCAATTGAGAATCTGTGGTGTGACTTAAAGATTTCTGTACACCAGCAGGAACCCATCCAACTTGAAGGGGCTGGAGCAGTTTTGCCTTGATGAATGGGCAAAAATCCCAGTGGCTAGATGTGCCAAGCTTATAGAGACATACCCCAAGAGACTTGCAGCTGTAATTGCTGAAAAAGGTGGCTCTACAAAGTATTGACGTTTGGGGAGGTGAATAGTTATGCACGCTCAAGTTTTCTGTTTTTTTGTCTTCTTGTTTGTTTCACAATAAAAAATATTTGGTATCTTCAAAGTGGCAGGCATGTTGTGTAAATCAAATGATACATACCCCCCCAAAAAATCTATTTTAATTCCAGGTTGTAAGGCAACAAAATAGGAAAATGGCAAGAGGGGTGAACACTTTCGCAAGCCACTGTACAAGACCTTGTCCCCCCTCCTCTTTTGACAAATGCAAAACATTTTGTGGAACCCAATGATATGTATCCCAAAATAAATCTACAATAATCGCCTGTATTTTAGCCAGAAGGCCAGATGGTGGCTCTGAACATTGTTACCCCGGGAAATCTTAAGTTTTATTACATACAGCCGGTAGGAATTATTGGATATAAGAGCAACGTCAACTTACCAACATTACGACCAGGAATACGAGTTTTCCGAAGCGGATCCTCTGTTTGGTCCACCAACTAGGACAATAGACTGGATCCCAGCTGGCGACCCAAAACAATGGCGGCGAAGGAGAAGGGGTAGACGGGGCGGTGTTCTGGTCAGGCTCCGTAGACGGGCACATCGCGCACTGCTCCCGAGTATACTACTTGCCAATGTCCAGTCTCTGGACAACAAGGTAGACGAAATCCGAGCAAGGATTGCCTTCCAGAGAGACATCAGAGAATGCAACGTTCTTTGCTTCATGGAAACATGGCTCACTCAGGACACGTTATCAGAGTCGGTACAGCCACCTGGTTTCTCCACGCATCACGCCGACAGAAACAAACATCTATCTGGTAAGAAGAATGGCGGGGGTGTGTGATGATTAATGAGTCGTGGTGTGATCATAACAACATACAGGAACTCAAGTCCTTTTGTTCACCTGACCTAGAATTCCTTACAATCAAATGCCGACCGCATTATCTACCAAGAGAATTCTCCTCGATTATAATCACAGTCGCATATATCCCCCCTCAAGCTGACACATCAACGGCGCTGAAGGAAATTCATTAGACTCTATGTAAACTGCAAACCACATATCCTGAGGCTGCATTTATTGTGGCTGGGGATTTTAACAAGGCTAATCTGAAAACAAGGCTCCCTAAATTTTATCAGCATATCAAATGTGCTACCCGGGCCGGGAAAACCCTGGATCATTGTTATTCTAACTTCCGTGATGCATACAAGGCCATTCTCCGCCCTCCTTTCGGCAAGTCTGACCATGACTCCATTTTGTTGCTCCCAGCCTACAGACAGAAACTAAAACAGGAAACGCCCGTGCTCAGGTCTGTTCAACGCTGGTCCGACCAATCTGATTCCACGCTTCAAGATTGCTTCGAGCACGTGGACTGGGATATGTTCCGGATTGCATCAGATCACAACATTGAAGTATACGCTGATTCGGTGAGTGAGTTTGTTAGCAAGTGCATCGGTGATGTTGTACCCAAGCAACTATTAAAACCTTCCCCAACCAGAATCTATGGATTGATGGCAGCATTCACACAAAACTGAAAGCTCGAACCACTGCTTTAAACCAGGGTAAGGCGACCGGAAACATGACTGAATACAAACAGTGTATCTATTCCCTCCGCAAGGCAATCAAACAAGCTAAGCGTCAGTAAAGAGACAAAGTAGAGTCACAATTCAACGGCTCAGACACGAGAGGAATGTGCCAGGGTCTACAGTCAATCACGGACTACAAAAAGAAAACCAGCCCCGTCGCGGACCACGATGTCCTCCTCCAAGACACACCAAACAACTTCTTTGCTCGCTTTGAGGACAATACAGTGCCACCGACACGGCCCGCTACCAAAACATGTGGGCTCACCTTCACCGCAGCCAACGTGAGTAAAACATTTAAGCGTGTTAACCCTTGCAAGGCTGCCGGCCCAGATGGCATCCCAGCTCAGCATTTAACACCATAGTACCCTCAAAACTCGTCGTTAAGCTCGAGACCATAAGTCTCGACCCAGCCCTGTGCAACTGGGTCCTAGACTTCCTGACGGGACGGCCCCAGGTGGTGAGGGTAGGAAACAACAACTCCACCCCGCTGATCCCCAACACTCCTGTACACCCTGTTTACCCATGACTGCGTGGCCAAGCACGCCTCCAACTCAATCATCAAGTTTGCTGACGACACTACAGTGGTAGGCTTGATTACCAACAATGACGGGACGGCCTACAGGGAGGAGGTGAGGGCCCTCGGAGTGTGGTGTCAGGAAAATAACCTCTCACTCAACGCCAACAAAACTAAGGAGATGATCGTGGACAGGAAACAGCAGAGGGAGCACCCCCCTATCCATATCGACGGGACAGTAGTGGAGAAGGTGGAAGGTTTTAAGTTCATCGGCGTACACATCACGGCCAAACTGAAATGGTCCACCCACACAGACAGTGTGGTGAAGAAGGCGCAACAGCGGAGGCTTAAGAAATTTGGCTTGTCACCAAAAACACTCCAGCATCCCGAAGTCGCCTCTTCACTGTTGACGTTGAGACTGGTGTTTTGCGGGTACTATTTAATGAAGCTGCCAGTTGAGGACTTTATTCTCACACTTGTAGAGCTCAGCATAGAACTCTACTGCCCTCTTTCTAATTTCACCAGGGCTAGTGAGCTCCTGTGTAACAGCTGATTTGAGGCAATGAATAATTATTCTTTGTCCATTCTTTTTCTCTAAACCGAAAAAAAATTTGGATGAGGCATCCATTTCAGAGATTCCCTGAAACGTACTTCTCACAATGCCCCATGTGCTCTGATACCCAGCAGGTCTGCCAATGTTGCTTTTTTTCTCTTGAGTGCCTGAGTATGGCCTCGATCTCCTGTGGTCTCAACCAACGTCAGGAGTTCCTCTATTTCAGACTAGGGCATTCATTGATCTGGTGATGTCTCTGGTGACATTCATCGCGTACTGATTTCAGAATTGTGGAATCTGGATTTTCCCTATATCCCACCACTGTTGAAGGGATACAAAACTGTCCTTTTGAGACCTCCACCTCTCCCAGAAAAAACGAAAACATTTCCTGGAGTGACCATCACTCAATAAAATTATATTAAAATGCCAGTATGCACTTTTGTGTTTTACAGCGTTAATGTACACCACCTCTGTTACTAAACAATGATCAGAAAATCCCACTTGGGTTATCACACTTGATTTACAGACCTGAGATTGATGCTCAAAACAATAAAACCTATCTAACCTGGCCAGAGAGATGGTGTTCACATTAGCCCATGTGTACTGTCTCGTGCCTCCATTTTGACTTTGACAAATATCACATAGTTCATGTTACAATAAGGTGTTTAAAAAAAGTCCCCCGCCCACTACTGCTCTTTTTTTAACATCTCTCGCCCCATTTACGTTTAAAGAAGAAATGTTAACACTGCTCATGGCTGGAAAATATACAGAGTAAGAAACAGAAAACACATCTCTTTACAGAGTTAAGGCTGAGACTGGACTCAGAAAACACATCTCTTTACAGAGTTAAGGCTGAGACTGGACTCTTTCATTATTTAAATCACTTGTCACTCTCGTGACAACTTTCTTGAGTCTAGCGATTTCAGGCCTTGTCAAACCTCCCCCTGATATTTTTGACATCAGAACCTTTGCTGATTCAATAAACAAATCACTTTCAGGAAAAAAGTAAGTTACATTATAATTTTGCATATATTTCTTCCCTTTTGTCAATTTCAGAAATTGACATACCTTCTCAATCCCATATCTCCCTTCCACCCCATTCCTCTCGCTATTTTGTTGTGATGCGTCAGATGACTCACTCTCTCTATCCTCCACAGAGGAAAACTCCACCATCTCTACAACCGGTTTGTCCTCAACTGATTTATCAATCTCTACCTTCCTCTTGGGATTAGAACCTTCACCACCAATTAAATTCTTCCTCTTCTTCCTCGGTACTTTGAAAACAACTGCTTCATTTTCCATTGTTTCAATCTCCTCTTGAACTCCAATTTCATTTTCCAGCACCGACTCAGCGATCCCAGTCACAGCAGCTGTTTCCCCTCCCTCTTTGCTCTGATCCACCACAATTGCCCCCGTAGCCACACCGCTCTCCTTTCCTACTTTTCCAACCACATCTTCCCACGAACCCTTGTCACGATCTCCAGAACAGACAGACCAAGGCGCAGCGAGACATCCAGTATACATCTTTATTTAGTTACGTAACTGGGACAAAAAACAACAAAACAAACGACGATCGTAACGTTGAAACATAACATGAAACACAATGAAGCTATGCTCAAACAATAACCCACAAACTCCTAATGAAAACCCCAAACATATATATGGTTCCCAATTAGAGTCAACGACACTCAGTGGCCCCTAATTGGGAACCATTACCCCAACATAGAAATAGAACACCTAGAACTCAAAAAACCCTTCACCAAAAACGAAACCTAAACATGCCAGCCTAAAACTCTGGCCTGGACGTGACAACCCTTAGCATGTTCATCCCTTCGTGGAGGTGCTTTAGCTGCACCAGCGCTAGAGCTGCTGCCGGGCTCTGCCAGCTCGTTCTCTGGACAATAATGTACCAAATGCCCCTCTCTCCCGCAGCCAAAGAATTTCATTGACTCAGTAGAAGCGTAGAACACATAATAAAATCAGTCCATCTTAAAAATGAACGCTAAACTCAGTTTGTCAGTATCCTTCTTCAAAATCATGTGCACTTGTCTCCTATGAGACACGACATGTTTCAGCAAAGGAGTTTTGCATCCAAAAATATTTTTTTTTTATTGTAGATACAAGTTGACCATGACGAGATGACTCTCACTCGAACACTTCATCTCTAACAAATGGGGGCACATTAGAAAGTATAACTTTCTTCGCCGGATTCTCTGTGTCTCCCGCAACACAACACCTCTCAACTATCGTAGTCATCTTTTCAATGGAATCTAAGAATATTACTACAAGGCTATTCATCCATGAGGCTGATGTTATGCTATCATACCCAATGATAGCGCCCACTGCTAACCTACATTCCTCCACCGAACACCATACACACACTACCGGTCAAAAGTTTTAGAACACCTAGTTTTCAAGGGTTTTCCTTTCACATAATTTTCCTCCCTCATGATGCCCTCTATTTTGTGAAGTGCACCAGTCCCTCCTACAGCAAAGCACCCCCACAACATGATGGTGCCACCCCCGTGCTTCACAGTTGGGATGGTGTTTTTCGGCTTGCAAGCCTCCCCCTTTTTCCTCCAAACATAGGACTCGGTCATTATGGCCAAACAGCCCTATTTTTGTTTCATCAGACCAGAGGACATTTCTCCAAAAAGTACGATCTTTGTCCCCATGTGCAGTTGCAAACCGTAGTCTGGCTTTTTAATGGCGGTTTTGGAACAGTGGCTTCTTCCTTGCTGAGCGGCCATTCAGGTTATGTCAATATAGAACTCCTTTTACTGTGGATATAGATACTTTTGGACCTGTTTCCTCCAGCATCTTCACAAGGTCCTTTGCTGTTGTTCTGGGATTGATTTGCACTTTTCACACCAAAGTATGTTCATATCCAGGAGACAGAACGTGTCTCCTTCCTGAGCGGTATGACGGCTGCTTAGTCCCATGGTGTTTATATTTGCATACTATTGTTTGTACAGATGAACGTGGTACCTTCAGGCGTTTGGAAATTGCTCCCAAGGATGAACCAGACTTGTGGAGGTCTACAATTTTTTTTCTGAGGTCTTGGCTGATTTCTTTTGATTTTCCCATTTTCCCAAAGATGCACTGAGTTTGAAGATAGGCCATCCACAGGTACACCTCCAATTGACTCAAATGATGTCAATTAGCCTATCAGAAGCTTCTAAAGCCATGACATAATTTTCTGGAATTTTCCAAGCTGTTTAAAGGCACAGTCAACTTATTGTATGTAAACTTCTGACCCACTGGAATTGTGATACAGTGAATTATAAGTGAAATAATCTGTCTGTAAACAATTGTTGGAAAAATTACTTGTGTCATGCACAAAGTCGATGTCTAACCGACTTGCCAAAACTATAGATTGTTAACAAGAAATGTGTGGAGTGGTTGACAAACGAGTTTTAATGACTCCAACCTAAGTGTATGTAAACTTCCGACAACTGTATATAAATATAAACACACTGAAAATACTAAAACCAATAGAATGAAAAAAAATTCAGTCGCTCTCACAATCGCTCCTGCTTCCAGACTCACTCCCAGCATGCACTCTGACGAGAGAGAGAGAGGAAATGAGAGACAGGGACAGAGAGAGAAAAACACAGAGTGCAAAAGTGTGAGAGAGTGAGACGAGAGAGGGGCCTGAGGCTGTGTTCTATTAGACCTGACTCTCAATTCAATTCAGTTTGCTTTATTGGCATGATGTCACAATGTACATATTGCCAAAGCTTACTTGGGATATTTACAATATGAAAATAATAAGAATCAAAGTCAACGGGACAACAGTAACAACAATAACCAAGGGTCAAAATAACCATACATTGAACAATAACAATAAGCGTAGAGTAGAGGACATGTGCAGGTTGATTCGTCTGTCAGACACTGTCCCTCATCTTATGGCAGGCAGCAATGTAGTGCGCTGCCAACCCACAGCTCTCTGCGTCCTCCCCCAACAGGATGGGTAGCCTACTCTCATCAGAGAGGTCTTTGAAACCTTGAATAAGGGTTTCAAATTTGGGGAAATGACACTAATTGTTTTAAATTTTTGACATTTTTGTCAGGAAATGCAGCTCTGTCTTAGGTTCTGCTGTTGTGTAGTGGTTGCACAGCCTTTCCTCTACAGGGAGCCAGGTTTTCCTGTGTCTACCCTTCTCAATGGCAAGGCTGTGCTCACTGAGCCTGCATCACCATGAGAAGAGAACAGATGACAGCAGAAACCAACATCCTTCACTCTGTTACATCCTCTCTCTCTCTCTCTCTCTCTCTCTCTCTATCAATTCAAGGGGCTTTATTGGCATGGGAAACATGTTTGCATTTCCAAAGCAAGGGAAATAGATAATAAAAAAAAAGTTAAATAAACAATAAAAAATGAACAGTAAACATTACACAAAAGTTCAAAAATATTAAATACATTTCAAATGTCATATTATACCTATATACCGTGTTGTAACAATGTGCAAATAGTTAAACTACAAAATGGAAAATAAATAAATATGGGTTGTATTTACAATGGTGTTTGTTCTTCACTGGTTGCCCTTTTCTTGTTGGCAACAGGTCACAAATCTTGCAGCTGTGATGGCACACTGTGGTATTTCACACAATAGATATGAGAGTTTATCAAAATTGGATTTGTTTTCAAATTCTTTGTGGGTCTGGACCAGCTTGCTTAGGGGACTCTTCTCCAGGTTCATTTCTCTGTAGGTGATGGCTTTGTTATGGAAGGTTTGGGAATTGCTTCCTTTTAGGTGGTTGTAGAATTTAACGGCTCTGTTCTGGATTTTGATAATTATCGGGTATCGGCCTAATTCTACTCTGCATGCATGTTTTGGTGTTTTGTGTTGTACAAAAAGGATATATTTGCAGAATTCTGCAGGCAGAGTCTCAATTTGGTGTTTGGCCCATTTTGTTAATTATTGGTTGGTGAGTGGACCCCAGACCTCACAACCATAAAGGGCAATGGGTTCTAAAACTGATTCAAGTATTTTTAGCCAGATCTTAATTGGTATGTCAAATTTTATGTCCCGATAGATGGCATAGAAGGCCCTTCAAGCCTTGTCTCTCAGATCGTTCACAGCTTTGTGGAAGTTTCCTGTGGCGCTGATGTTTAGGCCGAGGTATGTATAGTTTTTGTGTGCTCTAGGGAAACGGTGTCTTTGACCTGAATGCCAAGCATCACGTCTGGAGGAAACCTGGCACCATCTCTACGGTGAAGCACGGTGGTGGCAGCATCATTATGTTTTTCAGCGGCAGGGACTGGGAGACTAGTCAGGATCGAGGGAAAGATGAACGGAGCAAAGTACAGAGAGATCCTTGATGAAAACCTGCTCCAGAGCGCTCAGGACCTCAGACTGGGGCGATGGTTCACCTTCCAACAGAACAACGACCCTAAGCACACAGCCAAGACAATGCAGGAGTGGCTTCGGGACAAGTCTCTGAATGTCCTTGAGTGGCCCAGCCACTGAACCCGATCGAACATCTCTGGAGAGACATGAAAATGTGCAGCGACGCTCCCTATCCAACCTGACAGAGCTTGAGAGGGTCTGCAGAGAAGAATCGGAGAAACTACCTAAAGGTGCTTCAACAAAGTACTGAGTAAAAGGTCTGAATACTTATGTACATTTGATATTTAATTATTTTCTTTCATACATTTGCAGAAATTTCTAAAAAACTGTTTTTGTTTTCATTCATGTAGTGTTCATTCTGCAGACACTTTCATTCAAAGGCACTAACAAACTCATAAAGTATAAGCATTACACTCTGTCTTATCCAGACAGACCACCCAGCCTTCTAGCTAGACTATGTCTTATCCAGACTGACCACCCAGCCTTCTAGCTAGACTATGTCTTATCCAGACAGACCACCCAGACTTCTAGCTAGACTATGTCTTATCCAGGCAGACCACCCAGCCTTCTAGCTAGACTATGTCTTATCCAGACTGACCACCCAGCCTTCTAGCTAGACTATGTCTTATCCAGACTGACCAACCAGCCAACATCTTATCTAGACAGACCCCCCTGCCTTCTATCTAGACAACATCTTATCCAGACAGACTAACCAGCCAACATCTTATCTAGACAGACCACCCAGCCTTCTAGCTAGACAACATCTTATCCAGAGACTAACCAGCCAACATCTTATCCAGACTGACCACCCAGCCTTCTAGCTAGACTATGTCTTATCCAGACAGACCACCCAGCCTTCTAGCTAGACTATGTCTTATCCAGACAGACCAACCAGCCAACATCTTATCTAGACAGACCACCCTGCCTTCTATCTAGACAACATCTTATCCAGACAGACTAACCAGCCAACATCTTATCTAGACAGACCACCCAGCCTTCTATCTAGATAACATCTTATCCAGACAGACTAACCAGCCAACATCTTATCCAGACTGACCACCCAGCCTTCTAGCTAGACTATGTCTTATCCAGACAGACCACCCAGCCTTCTAGCTAGACTATGTCTTATCCAGACAGACCACCCAGCCTTCTAGCTAGACTATGTCTTATCCAGAC